>JAOUZG010006964.1:2904434-2933480 GCA_026289955.1 Argiope argentata | reverse complement strand
TTCAATCACAGTAAAAGAATACGTGTATCATAAGCGAGTACACGACACATCACTTATTTTACCAAATTTTATGACTTTGTATGATTTATAACAAATCGTAGATATAATAACGAATATTATGGTCACCATAGTTAAATAATTTAAATAAGAGCGCTTGTCATCAGAATGGCAGCATTTAATTACAAATTGTTGTAGTACCGAGATCTTTTCCCCTTTCTGTTCAGAATTTCGACAAATTGGCTTAAAATTTGTATTGATCGTTTGACTTTATAGTTCCAAACAAATAACAGAGAAAAATTGAGAAATTCAAATGTGGTATCCAAAGACAAATATAAAGATATAAAAAATAAACATCGGAATTATTTAATTCCTTTTGAGGTGATTAGTCACTACACAAAATACCTGATCGTATATAAACCAAGTAAAATGTTTTAAATCGAGAACATTCTCATGAAAAAAATTATAAATATTTAACTGCCACATAAAATTGTGACACGAAAAAGAATAAAAAAATAATTTTATTGTAATTATCACAAGTGTTTACTCTCCAAATTCTAAAAAAGAGCAAAAAATGGAGGAGAAAAGAAAACAAGCAACCCAAACTTTTTAGCTCTAGTTGGATAGTTATGCAACTTTAATATTCGATTTTGAATTAATCCTAACACAAGTTAAACTCAGAAAAAGGGGGCGCTGCTAAGTGTAAACATTATGAACTAAAGTGTTTGTATCGAATACTCCGCGTGTGGCTTGGTGTGCACTTCTGTTGTCCAAATTAGCTGACCTCTGATCTTCTATTATTGTTGTTACTTTTCTTTTGCATCTGATATATTAGCATTTATTTTGCTTGTGGATCATTTTATATACGATGGGTTGTGAAGAAGATGTTTTTAAAATTGCCAAGAAACTTGATAAAATGATTGCAAATGGCGCTCTTGTAAGTAATGTTATTTTATGATAACACTGCATTGCTATAAAATTTGTTTTCATGCATATTCTTGCTTTTCACGTAAAAATTTAAGCATTTGTATTTTTCGATGTTATTTTATTAAATGAGAATGTATTGTGGAGTGAAATTTGTGGTGCAATATGTTCTATGATGATTAGTTATAGTAATTAATGCAATTTGCCGGTAATGAAATAAATAAATGAAGCAAAATATCATTTATTATGATCATGGGAAAAAATTAATTTCTGCTTTTTACTCAATTTCACAATTGGAATCCTATTCAGTTATTCAAACTAATAAATATTTCCTATGTTTGCTTTTCCCGCCTATGTTATCATGGTAGCCATCAATGATTTAGTGAAATATGATTCATTCTTATGCGTTAGATAACTTTACTTTAGTGCCTTTCTCTGTAGAATTGCATTTCTATGTAGAATTGCATTAACTTGCTACATTTTAAAGTTTATATAGTTGAAGTTTTGCTATATCAATTTACGAAATGTTTAATCACTTGTGTTACGAAGTAAAAGAAACTATTTTAACATATTCTTACCACTCAAAACAACAACGACAAAAAAAATTATTTCGGTTTTGGAAGAATGATATTTAAATGTGCAAAGACAATTTAAATTATAATCGAAAGTGATCAATTCAATGTTAGGAATGAATTTTTTTGTCCTTCTTTGATCAATATGGACGATAATTATTTGAATATATATTTTATTATGTTTTAAAATTACGAAGATTAAAATATCTGATAAAAGATTCCAAAGTTCAGAAATCACATTTTTTTTAAAGTATATTCTCAAAAAAATAATTTTCTGAGAGGCTATAAATAATTTTAGTGTGAATATTTAATTGCATTGGGTGAAGAAAAATATTTTTTAATCAAAATCTTTGTTATTAAAAATTGACCTATTAAAACTTCTCATTCTGTTTGCACATATTATTTATCAAAATTCAAAGTACTGGAAAAAGAAACTTAAGCATGAGTTTCTACTATTCATTTTTTCCCAGTAAAAGTTTAGCCTATATTGATAAATGAAAGGAATTTTTTCCCCCCAAATATTTAAATTAGATGAAACTTCAATGTAATAATTGATATTTTTTCATCTTCTCTTTCATTATAGTTGCTGGATTAAATTGTGTGAAATAATTGAGTTATTTGGCTTCCAGATAATTATATCTATATATCTTAGAGAAAGGATAAGTTTAAAGACTTATTCAAAGTACTTTGCTCAATTTTGCATGTCATGAGATTTGACAAAATAAGTCATGTTTTATTAATATAATAAGCATTGAGTCTTAATTGATACTAATTGATGTCCAGGATCTGAGAATTTTAATATGGGAGGAAGGGCAGAACCTTTTTAATAAAATTTATATAAATCCTGATTTATTTATGTTAGAATTATAAAATAATGAGAAAAAAATTAACACTTAAAACAATTTATTTCCTTAATCTTTTTATTACTTATTTTCTTCATTGATTAGTCCATATTTTTTATTCATAAATTTTTAAAACTTTCTATTCTAGATATTTCATTGAAGTTGTTTACAGAACTTGACTTTAAGTTATTGTGATTGTTTAAAATGGTTTCTATAATTCCATGTTTGAGTTTTTAGTATGTATGCACTGTAGAAAAAGTACTCAAAATTTAAAAAAAATCAATATTTAAATGGGGAGTCTTATTGATATTTGCTGAAATGGTATTAAGATGTCTCTGTTTTGCATATAATAGAAGTTTGGTTGCAGGATTTTCTGAAAGAATTTTTAAAACATATTTTAATAAAGATATGTGGTTTTTATTTTTTAAAAATTGTTCATTTCAAAGTTATAAAAAATATTATACTGACATATATACGAGTTTGAAATAGATCTAAAAATTGATTTATTGAGTTTTCTGTAAGATTAATAAATACAAATGCTTCATTGGTTGATGAATAGTTTTAGAATAAATTCATCTGTTGTGCTTATCTGGTTGATTGTCATCTGTTTAACAGTATAGGTAATCAGATATTCCTTATAAAAATTATAGAAAAAAATTATACACATTGGGAGATTATTTAAGAAATAATACTTACAATAAAAATAAATAACTCTAGTACTTTTAATATATAAATATATAATAATATTAGAAGCTTTATTTCTTAGCAATGAAGTCTTCTCTCTATACTGTACTCAGAACTATAGTTGGTGGCAGATGATTAAACACTCACTGGCCAATGAATTAGAAACCCAAGTGCAATATTTTATTTGACCATCTTTTGCATGGATAACTGCTCTGATTTGTTGGCCATCGAGTCTATAAACTTCTGGAGTGCATTTGCATCCAGAGAATAATATGCATTGGCTATGCAGCTTTTTAGATCTTGTAAATTAGATGGAAGAAGTGGGTGCTGCTGGATGCGAATTTCCGCCATGTCCCACACATTTTCTATGGATTTATCAGGGCTATGCTGTCGCCAAGAAAAGTGGTGGAATTCAGACTGATATTCAGCAAACCAATTTTGAACTCTTCTGGCACAATGTATAGCTTCATTATCGTCCATGAAGTATCCGTCACCATCAGGATAAAAATGCAACATTGCAGGGTGCACTTCATCTGCAATTATTGCATAGCTGTTTGTTTACCCTAAAAGAACTCCAGGGAACCGCTTCCATGACATTAGAACATGCTCCATATCATGATACTCCCTCCAGACCCTTGCACAGTGCAAGAAAGGTAAGATGGATTCTTGGCTTCGTGGGGTTCTTTCTAAATTCGATGTCTTCTGTCAGTGCAAAATAAGCTGTGCCGTGATTCAACACGAACACATTTTTGTGTGTTAGGCAGAAATGAGTGGTTTTCTCACAGGCACTCGACTATGCATTCATATCCTTTACAATTCTCTGTGTACTGTTTGAGCTGAAATCTGTTGGGAAAAGCCTTGGCAGTTAAATTATAGTGGAGTCCCTATTCTGCCACACAATCATTCATAGACGTCGTCAATCGTGCTCCTGTAAACTGCAGTTACATTTTCTAGAGAAGGACCATGGGTTCTGATTCCAACTTTTGAAATCCTTTGATATGCCTGCTTTTGAGAACCTAGTGCGATCTCCAGTCTTCAAAATCGAGTCACCTACTAAATGGGCACCAACAATAAGTCCTTTTTCAAATGGTAAGAGATCTGTCGTTTTTCCCATTTTACTTCATTCATCGAGAAAAGGGCTCCTCCACCTTACTTATACTGGCATTCTAACTACGTTTAATACACATCATAACAAAGAATTTGCATAATATATCCAAAACATTTGGCATTTAACAAATATATTCAAAACACAAAAAAATAAATATTCTTCTTGTTATTTAATTTAGTGGGTATTTAAGAAAATTTGAAATAATTATATTATGTTAGGTTTGTGACAAAATCTTAATTTTCAATTTTTCATTTGATAGTGTCTTTATTTTATCGCTATATTAAAATAATGCCCTTTTAGTATTATTATATATCACCAAAAACTGCCACAGAAGATAATTTTTATATTAGGGGCTTCTTTTTAAGTTATTACTTATGTTTTCAACAAAAAAAAAAAAGATTCGTAGATTTTTTCTGTTAAAAATCTGTTTTTCTTATTTTGATCTCTCCTTTTCTCTCTCTCTCTCTCTCTCTCTCTGTGTGTATAATATATATAATTTGATGTTTTTCTAGATATTAATTATATTGAACAACACAGCTTTCATATTTATTGATAAAGTATTTTTAGTTGAGAAACTGTTTTCTTTTTATTCGTCCCTTTTTTTAATACTAATTAAGTATTTGACCCAGAGAATTGATTTTTCTTTTCAAAATGTGTTGCTATTGTCTAAGTTAGTGTTATACTTTTGATTCTAAAAATTTTATTTTTCTTATTCAATCAATAGCCAAAAGAATTCTCTTTGGTATTATTCTATTTCTTTTTGAGACTAGAGAACATCCAACTATTCAGCATTACTAATAATTTTAGAGAGACTTAATTTTTTTAAAAAAGTTACCATAAGATTTAAAGAATAATTATTAGTAGATAATATCTTAAACACTAAATGTTTTCCTAAATGGAATGTTTATCTATATTTGATCTTGTTTTATCTTTTCAAAAATATATACAGTGGCTTAAACAATTGAGAGTACTCCTAATACTTTTAATGTAAGTAACATATTACCAAGAAGTGCAAAAATGCTTTTATTATCATACATAACTGATGATTTAATTTTAAGTAAAAATAAAGAAAAATCAACAAAAGAAACTTCTAAACTGAAAAATTTCAGAATCGTTTTAAGTGAACATAAGGAGATTTTTGCCTAAAAAAACTGGGATTACACCTAAAAATTTTTTATATCTTGCCAAAAAAGTGTCATTATTTAGTAGCATGTCTTTTGGCTTTTATAATGGTCTTTAAATGTCTTAGTACCATTCAACCATTTCTGGGTAATATCTGAAGGACTTATACCCCATTCTTCTTGCAACGCTTGTATTGCAAGAAGAATACAAAACCCACTTAATACAAGTGAGTTTTGTTTCTAATAATGTATTTTTGGACCACAATGTAGACTGTGATCCCCAGATATTCAATGGCAATGATATGAGGGTACTTTTGTATTGTGTGTGATTGCTGTTTACAATGGAAAAAAAACTGCATTTTGACATTTCCTACTAAGAAAGGAAATTTTTGTCTAAATCCAAAATTTTAAAGCTTTTCTTTATATTGCTGCAAGTGTATAATTCATCCAACTTGATGCAGAAATTTCTCAAATTATAGGCAGAAGTTCAAGTGCCGAAACTGTGCAAAATGTAATTAGACAAGATGGATATAAAAGTCAAATTGTTGGCGATAAACATTTCATGTGCAAATTCAGAAAAAGCATTTGAGGTTTGCCAAAGCTCATAAATTGAAGTCCAATAACTTTTGAAAGAAAGTTATATTTAGTGATGACTTTTAAAAGAAAACTCAACATTTTTGGTACTGACAGCCATCAAACCGTATGGAAAAAGCTTTTACTGATTTGGATCGAAAAAATATACATTCGACAGTTAAATATTGTTGTGACTCTGTTATGTAGTTATGTTTGAAGTTGTATGGCTTCATCTTGGGTAGGAAATTTAGTTATTATAGATTACATTTATAAACCATTATAAACCATTTAATTTACTGTATTTACTTTGGAATAATCTGAAGATTAATTTGGTTTATATCGAAATTTCATTTTCTAGCAGAGCAATGACCTCAAACAAAATGCATGTAAAGTCAAATTATGGTAGGTTTATCATTGTAAATAGCAGTCGCACAGTACACCGACACCATTGTCATTGAATATTTCAGGATCATACTCTAAATAGTGGCCCAAAAATTCAAAATTAGGAACAAACCCCATTTCAAATAAATGTTGCTAGAAGAATGGGATAAAATGCCTTCGGTTACCATCAAAAATTGGTCAAATATCTACTACGATGCTCGAAGACCATTATAAAAGCCGAAAGACTTGCAATTAAGTATTGACACTTTTTTTCTCGAGATATTACAAGAATTTCATTGGTGTAATCTCAATATTTTTAGGCAAAAATATACATATGTTTATTTTAAAATACTTCTAAAACATTTCTGTTTTTCTTTGATTTTCTTTATTTTAATTTTACATCAAAACTTTAGTTGTGTGTAAAAATAAAAACATGGTGGCACTTCTCGTTTATGTATTTGTATTGAAAGTTGGATTTATCAAATAAAAGTAAGATATGCTCTCAATTGTTTGAGCCCACTGTATACATCTTTATATATATAATTCTATAGGTGTGTATGTGACTGAACTCCTCCTAAACAGCTGGACCGATTTTGATGGAAATTTTTTTCCATTCAAGTGAATTTGAGAATGGATTTGATTCACAAAATTTTTAATTAAAATTTCAGTTACTTAAATAGATGCAAGATGTAGTCTTTTTTTGCTACAACTTCCAAAAGTATTATCATGCAAAAATAATTTTTGTATCAAATTAAAGCTTAAAAAATTATATATTGAATGATATCAATTTTTTTACTTAGAAATTTAATTTTTTATAATAAATTTTTAAATATTTAACTATAATTTTCAACAATTTATTTTGTGGAAAATAACAATTTAATCCCCATGAGCATGGCAAAAAAATGATCTTTTATCATCTTATTGTTATGTTGAAAAAAACACTGAGAAAAAATTATTTAAATGTAGAATAATGTTATTCTCAGCATGGGATTCTGTCAAATAAAATAAATTATAATGATATTTTCTAAAAATATAAAATAAGCACAAGATAAAGTTTTCTATAATCTTTCACAGTATTTATATTAATAATTAAACAAATCAACTTCATTAAAGCAATCATATTTGATTCATGCAGAATATCTATTCAAATCCAATGTCCAATTTCTAAATCTTTAGTAATAGGCATAAATATGGTTTAATACTACAATTAAAATGGTACAAATGGAATAAATTACTATATTTTATGTAATTTGGGTCAATAAATGCTATGATAAATTACAAATTGAAAAGTTTTGGAAACTGCACTGTGATTCATATTTAATAAAATATTATTCAGTCACTAATATTTTAAATAGGAAAAGTTTACTTTAATTAACTGAACCAATCATTACAGTTGACTGATTTATGAAAATTTGAATTTTACTATCCTATTAAAACATACAATTTTAGTCTTTTCCATCCACCAATTAAGTAAAATGTTGATTCTGGAACAATCAGTGCCTCGAATTTCCCCTGGACTTATAATTAAATGAATACAAATTATATGTGTGGGTGTTTTGGTGCTTTATAGATCATGCCATATGATCAAGAGCTACCTAACTTGGCACTTATATATTTTGGAAGGTAGAAATGTATTATATTTTTTTAAAATTTCAGATAATTAAAAATTAAACTAAATTTTAGCATTTTTTCAGGATGAAATTCGAAAATATTTCAGCAAAAAACTGATTTTTAAATTATTTTTAAGTTTTCAAATTATTATTTTTAATTATATCAGTTTTTTAATAATGAAATAAATAATTATGTGTTATGTAAATTGAGTCGATGAATGCTGAGTAATTACAAATTAAATTTTTTTTTTTACATTTATCCTCTACCCTGTAAATCATATTTAACAAAATATTATTGAGATTTTAATATCCTAAATAAAGTGCATCAATCTCTACAGCTGACTGATTTATGAAAGTTTCAATAACATTGTTCTATATAAATAGACAATATTAGATCACTTCATCAAATGTCTTAAAGAAACCCATCCCCTTCTAAGATTTCTCAAGAATGACTAGCCTAGAATTGAGCTTTTAAGAAATTGTGAAAAGTTGTAACACAATCTTAGTCCTTTTTGTAAAAGAAATACATGTAGCTTTAATTAACTTATTCAAATGGCATGTCTTTAAGATTTGAAAGGATAAAAATCTGAGTCATTGTTTCTGCTTAACTGCAAAAAAAAAAAAAAAAAAAAAAAGGTCAAATTAATTTCTATTTATTTAAAATTATTTCAGAAAATTACATTTTCTGTAGAAATTTCCAGAAATTTTTCTCGCTTTTATTTATATTATATCAAATTGCAATTCTAAGAAGATAATTAGTTTTTTTTTCAACTTTATGAATTTCATATCATTTATAGACCTCTTATTTGAATAGAACATGACTGTTGCCAAAACTTCATAATTTGTTTAGGTACTATTCTGTAGCCGGGTGGCAGAAGAAAATCAGCAAAGAGATTTGGCAGAATTTTGCAATATTTGGCAATTTTTTGCTGCCACCTGGCTAACAGAAAAGTGCCTTTGTTAATTTTATAGATTAATAAAGGTTGTATTTTTCTTGCAGGAGCAAGCTTTGGATTTATTAAAGGCTTTGCGAGATTTACCTATAACATTGGATATACTGCAAGTAAGAATTCTAAATTCTCTGATTTTCGCTAACTAAATTTTATTATACCTTTTTTTGTTTGTTTATTTGTTCCTGACATAACAGTGTCTTTCTTTCAGAAAACAAGAATTGGCATGACTGTCAATTCTTTGAGAAAGTCTTCAACTGATGATGAAGTTATAACTTTAGCAAAGAGTTTAATTAAGGCTTGGAAGAAACTACTCCCAGGTACTTTTATATTAACCAAAAAAAAATGAAAATAAGTTGTTTTGAAAATAAAATATGATTATTATTATTAAAGATGTTTAGAGTAAATTATTTTATTTATTTTGAGTTAAATTATTAATTATATGAAAAATCACAAAAAGAATTTTAAATAAGCTATATGAATAAATATTATTTGTTATATTGGTAACGATTTTAGGTGTTTGCTTAGGAATATTTTTTTAAAAAAAGTCAAGCCTATATTATTTTTAAAATGTGTCTACTCCTGCAGTTTGTTATTCATCATTTTGGTTTTTTAAATTAATTGAAATGCGTTCAATTTCATCTTAACATTTGCTTTATTTCCAGTCTTTTTTTTTTCTTTCTTTTAATTTTTTATATGTATTTAGTTCATGAAAATTTACTGTGCACTTACAAAGTTGGATTATAAAAATATTTTAAATAATATAAATGCTCTTAAAAATCAGTATTTATAGAAAGTATGGATATAAAGCTTTAATGGAATGAATTACACCACTAAGAGGTTAAACTGGTTTTTTTCTTTTTTTATTAATGTAATGATTCATATTTTAGGCAATTTTTCTTAAAAGCTCAGTTTACAAAATGCTTTTTGAATTTGATTAAATATAAAAAATATTTTTTAATTCTCCTCAATGGGTGACTTTTCAGAGTTTTAAATTTGAATTGGAATGATTAGATATTTCTAAAATTAAATTCAAAATGTTTATAAATTATAGTTTGTAAAAGTCAATAAAAAAATGCTATATTTTAGTGAATAAATTCTGAATTTACTCAATTGGAATGTGAGTTTATTGAACATAAGTGGACTTCATAATTACGGCAGAATGCTTTCAGAAGGAATTTACATTAATTTACCACTTCCCCTTAATTGAAATTAAAAAATTTGCATTAAAAATTTAACTGTTGAATTCATTCAGATTATTTTGACAAGATTTGATAAATTGCCATCAAACAATTGGTGTTCATATGGAAAGTATGAAAATCTATTTATAAACTTTTGAAATTTTTAAATGTCTTCAAACTTTCTTGAAACGTGAATCTACATGTGATATGGAAAACAAATCAATTAAAAATGGCAGATTGCTTCATATGTCAGCAGATATTGCATGGTTGTTCAATAAGCAATTTAGCTATTCTGGAATATCATCTCTAAAATTACTTGTAATTATTTCATAACAATATTTACCACTAGGATAAGGCTGCTGTGTCTTCTTCATATGCAATTTTTGACTTATGGTTTGATCACAATGAGGGTGATCAAACTTTCTGGGCTATAAATAATAGCAGATATTATTTCCTTTTTTTTTTTTTTTTTTTTTTTGAACTTCAATTTTTAGTTGTTTTTTTAAAACGTTGACTCTAATGAGACAATTTTTAACTTTTTAATCATTGACAATGCAAATTATGTCCCAGAAATTTGATAGATTATTGTTGTTATTTAAAGTTACATTAATAAAAGCTGTTGAAATATTATTTGTAAATTAACTTCCCTCTTATTAGTGTGTATATATATAATATGAATTCTAAGCAATACTTCATAAATGAAACTTTCAGAATATGAATTCCTATATTAATTATTAAAAGATAATGCAGATATTTCAGTTAGTGGTGAAACTTGCCCCCAAAACAATACTATAAACTTTTTTTATAGTTATATGAAACATTCCATAATATAAAAGAATACTAGCCACCTTTGGCGACCATTCGGTTTATCAAACTTAATGTTTGTTAGAATGTTAATAATTAATTATATTATGTATCTCCTATTTTAATAATGTTTTCTTCAAAATATTTTATCAAATTTTCAATTTTAATTGTTGTATAATTAATTAATACTATTATAAAAACTTTAGGCGGTAACTTAATATGTATTTCTCTAATATTCTGTTAGTCCAGTAGAATTTCTGCTTTAAATTAAAGTGAAAATGAGAGAACTGCAATTAATATAAATAATAATATCTTTTAAAATTTATATAATATTGGTAAAGTATAGTATCATAAGAGGTACCAGATAGTATTTGAGTGTAGCATTTAAACTGATTAAAATTATAGCATTAAAATTATATCATTTTTCAGTAAAATATAAGCATTTTTTAAAAAATATATATAATTTAAACTATCTGTTTATTACTTATTATTTTTAAACATTTCTCGTACATATAAAGTTGATATTTTTTATTTCCTAAATCTTTTATCAAACTTCTTAAACTTGACAGAATGTCTAAATAATACTAAACATCTATCTTGATTCCACTTAATACATTAACACTTCTTATATAAATGCTGATGAATAATGTTGAATGAAACACTGAATATATTTGAAAATAATTTTGAACAACACTAAAAAATAATGTTGAATTTTCTCGAACCAATTCAATAATTTTATTTCAGAGACTCCAAATTCAAAAGGTGATGGTAATGGGAATGGTAAGGATTCTAAAGGAGAAAATTCCAATGGCAGCACAACATCCAAAGAATCCTCCAAAGGTGATGGATCTAAAGATTCATCTTCAAAAAAAGATTCTTCATCCAAACTTTCAACTCCAAAACAAACTTCATTTCCTGCTGATACCACAAATGCTGTGAGACTGAAGTGCAGAGAGATGTTATCATCTTCATTAAAAGTGGATCGTAAGTTTCATTTTAATATATGTATTTTTAAATATTTATTTTTATCAATTATATTAGATAAATTTATTTTAAGAATTTGAATTATCTTAGCTTCTGGTAGAGACAAGTATATAAGCAGTGTTTTTTGTTGACTAATATTATTAATGAAAATTCATCTTAATATGTTAAAGAAATCTTGTTTTAAAAATATTTAAAACTATTTTTGCAATGGACATGCAGTTTTGTATTTAGTTGAAAATTATATTTTTCTTTCAGAAGTTGAAGATGATTTTCAAAATCCTGAAGATCTTGGGGCTAAAATTGAGGATTATATCCTTTTGGGAAAAATTATAATCTCTTTATGAAACGTATTGAAATTTAGATGTTTGAATTGCTATTTAGTAGTAGTCCTTCAATTGATATTTTTTGCATATGTGTGTGTGTGTGTGTGTGTGTTATTATTTTCATTTAATGTTTAATATTTGTGAGTTGTTATAAAGAGTTCTTTTAATAAATATTACCTTAACATCACTACGTATATTTGAAGAATTTGGTGATACAAATATGAAGTACAAAAATAGAGTTCGCAGCAGGGTTGCTAATTTAAAGGATAGTAAAAATCCTGAACTTCGAATTAATGTTCTGAAAGGCATTATCCCACCAGAGAAAATTGCAGTTATGACTGCTGATGTGAGTATTATTGTGTTCTGTAATTATATTTTATTACATGTAATAAATTGTTTTCAAAAATAGTTATAAAAATATCACCTGGTTAAAGATCGTTTGCACAGTTTGAAATCAATAAAACTTAATCTCTTGATATATGTTTACTTTTATTTTTGTGCAAATTTAAAAATTTAATAAAATATTAACATAACATTAATTTTTTTTATTGCATTAGAAAAGTTTAGGTATAGAATGTTTATTACTTCAATATAAAGGACTCTTCTTTAATGTCTTTCAGCATACCTTTAAATATTCTCTAACAGTAAAAATTTTGAAAATTTTTCCTTTTTTTTTCTTTTTATATTTTGACTTTATGATGTTTAATTATACATTTTACTTAATATTCATTATTTAAGGGGGACAAAATATTGATTTATATATATATATATATATATATATATATATATATATATATATATATATATATATATATATATATATATATATATATAAAGAGTTTTGTTTTGTTATTTTGCTATCAATGTGTCACTACTCTGAATGTCTGTATTTAAATATTGTAAAAAGGAAATGGCTAGTGAAGAAATGAAAGGACTGAGACAGAAATTTACCAAGGAAGCTATTAATGATCATCAAATGGCTGTCACAGGAGGAACAAAAACTGATTTACTCAAATGTGGAAAATGCAAAAAGAGTAATTGTACATACAATCAGGTAAGTTTTTTATTTTGCTGAAATTTACTACCCATATTTTAAAAACTCTTCTTTTAAAAAAAAAGTATCTGATTTGATTCATTCTGAAGCATGCAAGAACAAGATTTATTATTTGAGGATTTTTTCATAAAACCAATTTTTTTTTTACCTCTACTTGATAATGTATTGAGCAATTACTTATTTATTTTGTACATTTCTTATCTTTAATTTTAAAAAAAGTAGAAAAATATATAGTAATTTGATTGTATTTTTAATGTAGGTACAAACCAGGAGTGCTGATGAACCTATGACTACTTTTGTGTTTTGTAATGAGTGTGGGCATAGGTGGAAAGTAAGTTTAATTCTGTTTTTTCGTCTTTTCAGTCGTGTAATTTCCTTCATTTTCTCCCACTTTTATTTCAAACTTACTTGGATTTTAGCTTTAAACTGCTAAGCCTAAGCAATTAAATCTTACTGCTGTAGGCAGGAAAAATAATTCTTTTTGTCACTTGTTATTAAATAAAGGGTTATTGAATTTAGACTTAATGATATCCATCTTTTCAAAAAAAAAAAATCTACTTCATAGAACTGTATATAATTTTAAACATTAGAATGATTTTTAATTTTTTTTGGGGGGGGGGCTTTTTCCTTTCCCTTTTCCTCATTAAAATTATGAGCTGATAAAAAGAATTATAATTTTTTAATGAAAATTTAATTTATGTCTACCTGCATAGTTAATTTATTTCTGAAGGTAATACACAATGCCCAAGGCTTGTTAAAAAAGTGAAGTAATTTTTTTCTATGAGATAAATATATAAAATAGAATAATGCTATCCATAATAATGCAATCCACATCATTTTAGTTAATAATTAGTTTTTATATATACTTTTAAAAAACTTATCTAAAAACATTTTTACTGTTTACTTCAAAACTTGGCACTATCTCATTCAGAAAATTTGTATGCACTTAATTAATCTATTATTCACCTTCTCACTATATAATGCCACAGTTTATGTTTCCAAAATTCCCTTTATCTCGCTGACATGTTGTTTCATTGCTGAGGTTGTTATCTTCTCCTCTCCTTAAGAAAGTTTCAATATTTCTTGCTGTAATGCAGTTCTTTAGTAGTGTGTTCCTAGCTATGATGGTATTTGTGCTCATATATCATTGAAATACTTTACCCTTATTTTGCCATATGAAACCGTATAATTTATTAAAATACCTCACTTTTTTTCTTTCTTTTTTTATGATTCAATCAATTATGTCTTTTACAATTCCTCTTCTAATTTGAAGGGGGAAAACTATCAATAAAAAGCATTTAAATGCTAAGGATTGTTGAGATACATGCCAGATTGTGTATGTGACATAATTGTCTTCTGATTACTTGTTATTTGAAACATTGCTTTTATATGAATTTGCAATTTTTTAAAAAAAATGTAAAGTTAGATTTAACTGCTGTGGCTTAATTGTTTATTCCTATTAACTTTGTGGACTTGTGAAAAATATAGTCAATAATTTCCAATTAAACTGCATTCCTAATTCTGTTAATCCTTCATTTAAAAATATTAATGGAAATTCAATAATTAATTTAGCAATAATAACTAATAGCAATAATTTTTTACTGTTTGATACTTGCTGTTAACGTATGTCCTTTTTCATGTGATGTTCTCAATATGTTGGTAAAAAAACTATTTAAATTAGTTTTTCAAAATATTTATTCACTCAGCAACCATTTCTTCATTAAATTTTAAAATAACTTTCCAATAAATATAATAATTGATCACGTAATAATAAATTAAGAAATTTTTTTGCTTTCTTTTCTAAAAACCTTTTTAAAAATAAAAATCTCTAAATCACTTTTATTAAATAAATAATATTTCTACTATATCATGTAATTGGTGTGTAAGTTGTGATTTAAAACCCCCATAAATTAAATGTTCTTTTTTTTTATTGCAGTTTTGTTAAAATACTCATCTAAAAGTGGCATTTTGAACCTGTGACTACAACACTGGAATCAAAATATACTCTGTTCTCGATGTAAATAGACTTGATGTGACCACCAAACTGACCTCACATTGTTATAAAATGCATCCTCATCATCATTTTTATCACAAAACTGACATTTCTACTCTTTTTTTCTTGTTTTTTTGCAAATTTTGGAACTGTGCATTGTTGTAGAGTGGTTACGTTCTTGTTTTATTATATAATTGAACTAGATTTCTTATTATCTAGCAGTTGTTGACTTGGGATGCAAGCTTTATAAGTATTAAACTGCAACATTTCCGCTTTCTTCTTTTTTAAAAATCTGATTACCCTTTTTTATTTTCCCTCATTTTTTTACAAAGAATTTATCTCTTATTTATTATATATTCCTGTGATGTTTCAAATATCTGTTTGTTATTATTTTTTAAACTTTTGCAGTGCTTTCTTTATGGTGTTGTTGTGCTAGTACTTGGAATATTTATGCTTTTGGTGATATGAATAATAGCGATATCACCAGCATATTATATTAAAAGTAGAAATTATTATATAGACAACTAATTTAAATAGGCTGCCAAGTAACAAAAAATTTTATGTAATATGTTCTGTTAAATTAATTCTTTGTACATTGTGAATTATAAATATTTGTAATTTTTTAAAAAAATAAAACTTCTTTTTAGTTATAAAAAATTACTTAAAATATTTTTTAAAATTCATTATCAGGCTATGGATTAATAATAAACATTAATAAAGAAAAGGGGAAATTGTATCCCCCCTCCCCCTTTTTTCTACAGGTAAAAAATTTTGTATTGAAAAAAAAATGAATTTTGTAAAAATTTTGTGGAGTAGGTTAACTATTGTAGGTATGTGGATTATATTTTTATCCCAGAATAAATTTTTTAAATATCTTTTTACAGTTATGTTTTTTATTTTCATTTTCCACCATGTTTCTTCTAGCATTTTTAGATGTGGCCGTGTTACATAGTACGTATATCTAGTAGCTTTCATTTCTTATTAAATACATATTTTTTTCTATAACGCAACTGACTTATGATTAAAGAACAGTTTTTTTTAATACTAGTTTCAGATTTTATATATATTTCTGCACTATTATAATTACTTTAAGATTTTTCTTTAGATTTCTAAATGTAACATAAATGTAATTTTCTTTTTCTACTGGGTTAAAAATCAGTTATTCTTGATATTTCCGTTAACCATATTGGAATCTATATTATTCAAATTTTGAGCAAGAAAAGAGGGGGGGGGTCCTCATTTAAAATGCATGCATTCTTTGAGTTAATATATGAATAATTGTTAAACTTTATTTGTTTCTTTTTCCTTAAATATTAAATTATTTAAATTTAATATGTAAATAAAAAAGTTCCCTTTGCACCTCTTTAAAAATTCAGCTTGGATTTCTGGCTTATAAATGGAAGTGCTTAAATAAGAAAAAATAGTTTAAAAAATTACTTCTAAGTTTATAATTGGTTTAATAAATTTATCGAATTGCTTTACGTCATGATCTCACAATAAATAATAGGAAAGGAATCTTTTTGAACTGCTCATATGAAGTGTATAATAATGTGTGGAATTGGTCTGTAGAATATTTAAAATGTTTAAATAAAGGTGTTGATTTAGATTGTTTTATTTTCTGAGAGTGCAAACAGTGTATTTTCTGTGGTTTATGTATTCCTATTACCCATAACCTTGATGAATTAAAAAATACTTGTTTACTTCTGAAATTTTTTGTTTTATATATGAACAGTAGCATTAATAGTAAGAGTAATTTTTTCCCTATCGAATACTCTAGAGATAAAACCAAGAATTTGTACCAATTTAAACCTTTTTTATTTTTTGCTCCTGTAAAGTTAGATGGCATTAATTAGGATGTTTTGTCTGAAATTAGAAAGGAAATTATTACTTTTCATGTTAGTTTTTTTTTCTTTCTTTCTCGTCCAAACTTTTTATTTATGCATCAGTATGTGTTATGTATGTTGGCATTTTTTATAAAAAAGTAAATAATCAAATATTAAGATTTTTTTTATTTTTTAAAATGATTTGTAGACGTTTTTTACTTGCTTATAGATTCTGATATTTTCCTGGAGTGGATATAATTTTTTTCTCTCTGTTTTGATTCGTGCTCATTTCTCTGTTTAATGGGTTTCAAAATGATAACATAGATGCATTCAGATGATAGTGGAAGAGTTTCACCATCTTCTCACTGTGAATTCATTGAGTGTTCTTGATTAAAATATGAACTGTAGAAACTATCATGCATTTGATAGAATAAGACTGAGTAACAAATTCATCTGTTAGTAATTTTCTATTTTTAATACATTTAGAATTTCAAAAAAAAAAAAAGAAAGGAAAAGAAGATTATTTTATTTTTTACTGTTATTTACTCTGTTTACCATTATATCCCAAGGCCCGCATGGCCTGGTTGGTAGAGCGTTGGACTCATACTCCTTAAGTTAAGGGTTCAAAGCTCACCGACCAAAACATTCCCCGAGTGTAATGGCGGCTGGCGCTCGTTAAATCTGTTCGTGGTCGCAAAGCCCTCCATGTCGAGAGTAATACAACTGGGGGTACTGGGTCAGAGGTGATCGTTCTCTGTTCCAGGTCTAAAATATGATCTGATATGTATGAATGAATTTGCATGAATGTAGTCCGTCCCCTAAAAAGGGTTGTGACGTGTGAATAGCTAAGTCATACTCTTGACCCTAAATGACGCTACATGTGAAATAGAGACACATTTCTTAGGATTAAAATCTGCTGATCTTATCAGCGGGGGCTTGCCCACGACAAGTGCCATTAGTCACAACACACATGCCATTATATCCTGCTATAATAAAATTATGTAAGAAAAACAAATTTACAAATTTCTTTCACGAAACTGCATTAAACATTTTAAATCTCTCATGTTGTATTGCTCAATAGGTTTCTTAAAGCAGATTTGTTTTATTCATATTAAGCTGCCAATTTAGGCAATTAATAATAATTATTTTCAGATATTTCAAACTAAGCAGCAATATAACTCTGTGCCATAATATAAAGTGGGTAATATTAAATTAAAAAGATTACTCATGTGTTCAATGAAGAGTGGATGTTGAAATTTATTTACATAATTAATTTAAAAACTAAAAATAAATTAGCTTTCGTTTCTCTTAGCTTATTTTGACATCAATCTAACTAATCTTTTTTAATTTGGTGATGCTCATGATTGCAGAATACAAGAGCAATAGCTTTGAAATTCTGATAAGTTTTGTATGAATCCATAAATGTAATCAGTATTAATTCCAGTGGGGCTTTTTGCAACCATAAGACTATTACTTGATGTTTCCTTTGTGTTTATTTAATATTTTCTCTTTCCTTAAAGGATGAAAATACAAAATTTTAGATAAAATGTTGGCTACTTTTTTTCTTTTTTTAAAAAGAATTATATGTTTAAAGCATTTTTATCATGTCAGAACATGATTATTTTGAGATGAGGTTTGTAGCATCAATAAAAAAAAAATCTGCAAGAGCATCTAAAAAAAATCAGCTGTTAATAGCATGTTGCCATTGCATTTACATAAGCTATGATTTAAAAAAATAAGTTAGTTACTTCAGCAAATAAAACCTAGAAAAATGTCATTTTGAGCATGTGATTATATGCAATGGATAAGAAATGGGATATTTTTTTAAAATAATAAAGGCAAGACAAAAAATTTTTGATCATTTGCAATGCTGAAATTAATAATTCAATGAAACAGTGAAAATGAATAAAAATATAATTTAACTTGTGCACGTGGAGCTTGGCCGTTCATGAAATGATACATTAAAATGTGCATAGCAGATTTCATTTTATTCTTTTTTTAAATAAAATTGACATAATTCGTTTAGCTAAAAGAATCGTCTGCGGTACGGATTTGGAATTTTAATTTTATACCGGCATATTGTCAGTAAAAATAATTCAAAATTCTCTATAGGAATTAGATGCATCCTAAGAAGTATTTGTTCAAATTTTTAATGTACCGAAAATTTAAAGATTTTATTTAATAAATAAACTGGATGATTAATTATTCTGAAAAAATCGGAAAAATTTATTTTAAAACTTGCATTTTTTTTAATAACTTGTATATGACTGGCACAATTTGTTAGCCTTTTTTTCACAAGTCGTGTAAAACTTCATTCGCAATAAAAATTGGTCGTTTACTGACAATCGAAAACAGAGATCATGTACGTTAATGAGGATTCCGCAAATGATGAGATGTTTATATTAAATTTCCGTGGGATCGAACTCCCGTCAATATTTCAAACCGTCTCGCCGTATTTCAGCAGTTTCTTCGAATTTTTAGTACAGCTGTCGTCGCATTTAGTTTACGATATATTTTTCGCGCGGTTTTGTATCAACTAACCAATATAATACTTGCTTATTGCTAAATTCTCTATTAAACGTCTTTGCCAATTAGCGGCTCGCCGACTAGAAGAGATGCTAAAATTTTCAGTTGAATATTTTATTTAGTCTTTTCGTTGACTTCCACAACAAAATATTGAGCTTAAAATTTAATAGGCATGTAAGACATTTAAAAATCCTTGCATTATTCATTTCTTTCATGCAATGCATCTCCCTAATTTTCTGCTCTCATCCGAATAAGAAACTGTTAAGTGTTTTAGTTTTAACTAATAATAATAAAAAAAATTAAACATTCTTATTTAAAATACAAGAATAGAATCGAATCAGTTATGCATCTTACAGAATTTTTTTAAATAATTTGTTTATTAATTCAAATTACTGTTTAAATTTAAATGTTTCTATTTATTATTTTTTTAATTCCATGCACTAATTTAAAAACTATTTCGAAACAAAAAGGATAACATTCATATTTATATAATTATATTATTTTAAAGAGTATCAGTGTTTTATAAGAGGGATTTTTTTTTAAAAATTGCCATCACTGCTAAATTATGGTGCTAATCCTCGATTGCAAATACAATTAATTTCAAAAAGTATGCTTTAAATAATTCATATGAAAAAATAAGATTAATTTTATATTTTCATCTTCAGCTGTAGAGGGGAAATACAGTCTTCATGAAAAATTAATTTCGACAACAAAAACGATGTAAGCATCAATTTTACAATGAATTTTATTATTGCAAAATATGCTTAGAATATTTTTAATTGATAAAAAAATAAGAAAAAAAGATGCTATTGCAAAATATTAATGCTATTAAAAGTTTTGAAACTATTAAAGTTTTTGAAATTTGAGATGTAAAAAAAAATCATTTTTAGTTGTAACATTTTTGTAATTTATCTTGGAAAAAACATCAGAATTGTATTTTTAATTCATTGAAATTTCAGAAGGGAAAAAAAAAAATCACCCCGAGATACTTATTCTCACTTACCGAAGTATATATGAGCCAAGTTCAACAGCTATAAATCCTTAAGATTTGTCTGATAGCGCGTATACATACACACTTAGGTGAAGATTATATACTTTTATTGTTTTAAAAGATTTATCCTTCCCTGCGATTTCTTGCATAATTTATGCTATAGCAATTGTTATCTGCTTTATATTATAATTTGTTGATTCACTGGGTTTAGATGAAGGCGTGATTGAATTTCCGTCTAGCTTTCGTGTTCTCACTAAAACAATAAAAAAATTGAAATTTAATATGTGTCAAAAACATTAAAATCTCTTGCGTGTTCCAAATAATCAATTCTTTTCCCAATAATGAATCTTATTTTTTCCAGCTTTTAATTATTTTATAATAGTATCGCAGATGTTTTACAAACAGATCGACTCGGATTCGAAAAAAGTATAAACTAAATACATAAACATCCAGGTAATGATTTCAGGTCTATTTCGATTCCTTTTAAATCGACCATTCACTAATTCCGCACTCATTCGGCCATTTTATCCAGACTGATAAATTATCCCAAGAATATTACGATTTTAAATTATACAAGATTGAGGAGAGACTTGTAAAGTTATTTCATCAAATATAAGATATATATTCGATTTAAGTTTTGAGAATCTATATTATATTGTTATGACGTCCGCTTGTATATTGAGTGTACGATATGAGGACAGAATCAGGAGACCTGAGTAGAAAACAACGACGGTTATTTACTCGAACGTTAAGACGACAAATATATACAGCCGAGACAATACACAAGACAGTAGATCACAAGTAATCGACCGCTACCACAAACGAGACGGAATCGAGCAGAAAAGGGGATCCTCGGAGCTTCGATTTACGGTCTCTTCAAACGGCTGAAGTTTCACTGTCTCTTCGCTCTAGTAACCGACTCACTACTACACAAATGACACAACGCTGCTTTTTACAGTAAGGAACAGGAATTGGTACACAGCAATTCAGTTTAATTCTCTCTTGAGCTCCACAGCCCGCTGGTTTTCCGTTGGATTATTCCGCCATTGGTTCGCTATTAACTTGACGACTGGCTACTTGCTTCCGGTCCAATTCAGTTAACCTCTGCAGTTTGAAATTTTCGTCCCTTTAGAACTCCCAGAATTCGAACCAAGAACCTTCTAGGCCAATCTGGGTTTCTATGGGATGGATCGTGAAAATTCTCGAAATTTCTAATATTCATTTTGTCGCCAAACGGTCATAAGCTCAGAGATCACCTACTCAGCATCGAACAGGGCTTATCGTAAAAAGGTTTTTCTTACGATGACACAACTCTCGCTAAGAAGCAAAATTACAGGTTTGTAATACTATATTATTAGCATATTTATGTAAATCGTTATTGTCACCATTGTTATCTCTTTAATATATCCCTTGAGTATCTCGTCAATCTGGCGATCCAAATAGAGTGGTACTGCTCGGAGAGGGTTTTAGTATATTGTTTCCGTAGCAGTTTCCACAAACTTTCATTTTGTCATCGTTCATGATATAACGGGTAAATTTCGACATTTTTACCTTTTAGCATACTAAGTTCAGAAAAATTAAATTACAAATAAGCGAGAGTAAAGGAAAAACTAAAATAGTGAAATCTGCTATAGTAAATTTCAAATTATGTGAGAACGTTATTTTTTAAAAAATTATATTAATCCGACAGAAAAATCTTCTCACGTTTTCTTTGTGCTTCTTAAGGCTATTACTTCTTACGGCTAATGCCTTTTATTTTCTACCTACACATTTTGAGGCTTCAAAAACCTCAAACAACAACATCATGTTCTCACGTGATTAAAAAAATAATTGCAATAGCTAAATAACCAACCTTGTTTCGAAAAATTTTAAAATGGAAACCGTAAAATTGAAAAAGCTGGTCAAAAGAAATTTGGCCTTTGCTTCCTATGCCAGAACACTAGAATTCTGTCAAATTTCTCATGAAATCCATGGAATGGGCGCCATTTTAAATACATTTAGACTTGAATCCACCTGTGACAGAAAAATGCAAAATCCTAGCAATAGAAGATAAATTATGAAAACAGGTTAGGGAATTTGATGACACAAAGGAAACTAATTAAATTGCCAAGATGGTACGCAAAATACAAAAGCATTTATAAAAGTACATTAGCTCACGTAAAAAAATTGAGTTTTTCCATAAATATTTATTTCACATCTTCGCTTGAACTAACTGGTATTTTTTGCTGGAGTTAGTAATAGTTAATTCTGCAAATAATTTTTTTTGTCCCAAGTGGCATCCAAAAAAGTATAAAAAATAACTTAAGTCAAGAAAAATCTACAAAGAATTTGCTTACTATCATTTGTCGTCATATGACATTTTATGACGCATTAGCAGTTTTTTTCCCCCTTTTGTCATTAATCAAGCTAAATAATTTAAAAACTCGAATTACAAGATGATTTTTTTTCTTTTAAAGTGAAACGTGTTCTTTTCCACCGTAAAATATGAGAAAATTTTAGAAGGACGAATTTGGAACTAGGACGATTTGGAAGGACGAATTTGGAAAATTTTAGAAGGACGAATTTTTTTTTTTAAACTATTTCTATTAAATAATAAGATTAAATATCTTATTATTTAATAGAAATAGTTTAAAATTAGCAAATTATATATTTTTTTATTTAAACGGTTTTCTAAATGGAAGTTGTACAACGTAAGTAATTAAAACGGTTAAAAAGTATCAACATTCTCTGTGTTTTTTTTTCTCTTGAACAGAATGAAAATTATTTTTTCAAGTTCAGAGCTTTTCAGAAAAGATTAATTTTACTTTGAATATTAAATTTTAAATGTTTCATAATTTATTCAAATCTTCTATGGTTATGTATTTCTAAAAATGAAAGAATAGAAAATATTTTTTTATGATGCTATAAATCATATCATTTCTGTCAACAAAAAGATTTATTTTGTAAAAAATAAATGTAAATTTATATTTAAAAAAAGAAAAACAGACGGCTAGAGAAATTAATACTACATTGTTTCTTCGTCCGAAATTCTTTGTAAAATGTTATCGCAAATATACAAGGGAATACGACATGTTAATTTTTGTTTTAATGCTAAATTATGTTTATTATGTCTAGTAATTAAAATAATAAAGATGCAGAAGGTTAAAAAAAAACATAAAAGGATAGAAAAGAACAAAAATAAAATGAAAAATAAAGTTAAACTGGGATAAAGAAAAGATCTTGTTATAGTATATATTTATGTTTTTATTATTGTATTATTATCATGTCAGAACATGATGTTATTTTGGGAATGAAATCGACAAAAATCCTTATTCGGGGAAGAAGAAAAAAACGTAGGCGAAAAATTGAAATTTTATTATCTGCACGGGCATCCCAAGAAATCAACTTTTAATAATGCATTGTCATCACATTACAAAAATTCTGATT
Source organism: Argiope argentata (assembly GCA_026289955.1). Taxonomy (NCBI): domain Eukaryota; kingdom Metazoa; phylum Arthropoda; class Arachnida; order Araneae; family Araneidae; genus Argiope; species Argiope argentata. Next base: position 2,909,613 of record JAOUZG010006964.1, on the reverse strand, counting down.
ATAAAAAATATAAGTTAATGACTACACCAAATAAAACCTAGAAAAATGTCATTTTGAGCTCGTGATGATATGAAATGAAATAAATAGGAAATGTGATATATTTTTTTACAATAAATGCGAGACAAAGTTTTTTGGATCGTTTCCAATACTAAAGCTACTCATTCAATGAAACCATTAAAATGAACAAAAATATCATTTAACTTGCACGAGCGCGTGGTGCTTGGCCGTTCAATAAATTTAGTTCTGACAAGATATATTGAAATATGCATAGCAGATTTCATTTTAATCTTTTCATATTTAAATTATTATTTATTTTGTATCATATTTTTGCTTTACGCAGCCTTATATCGGTTTTACATCTCGGTAAGTTTTGTTCATCATGGCATTTGTTCATTCACTTAATTGTCCTATGTTGTCTACAGAAAATGCTATAATTTTTTTACATTACCTAATAATCAACTGAATGTGTTGTATACCAACATCGCACTCCATTTCTTCTATTCAATATTGATTTATAGTAATTGATTACAGTATGGTTTTTTAAAATTACATATGCCCTCAATTATTATTTAAATTTTGCTGCTTTCTCGTGTATAAAATATAAATAGAAACAATATTGGCATCATTAAAGTTTTTAATCTCGAAATATTGGCGACCTCTAAATTTTAAATGGTCCTGTGTCTACAACAAAAAAGAAACAAACATTTTTAATATTTTGTATGTTTAAGAACTTAGAACTGAAAGGCATTAGATGAGCGAAAAACCTGTAAATGATGTCCCCCCCCCTTCGAAAAATTTGGATCAACGGCAAGTCAATGCATTATTTATATTATATCTGATTGCGATAACTCAAAATTGCAAAAATCTAGATTAGAGATAGTCAATTTGTATTTTCTGCCGCATTCCTTGATAACTTAATTCTAATTATTGTTTATGACAAGTATATCAAATAAAATTTTTATTAATAATGCTAATATTTTAGATTATTTTTAAGTTCAAATGACAAGAATTAATGAGATCCAACATTTATTGGATTTACTTTCGTTATTGCATTTTACTCAATTTTTATAATATTATTAGCTTTATGCCCTAAAGAATTAAATAAACATCTGGATTGTTTAATAAATCAAGGATTTTGACAAAGGAAATTCGAACGCATAAGATTAAACAGAAATAAAAGGAATCATTATGTTCGTCAAAGGTAAGAATTTTAACTCAGATTTTTAAACTAATGGCCAATTAGCAAGCTATAACTAATTAACCATTTAGCTGTTAAATTGCCAGTTGGTTAAAATAGTTGAGTCTACTTTTAAGAAAAAGAATCTTCGTAGATAATCTAACTAGGCAATTAGTCAATTTAAGTGTTTTCGTTATTTTAGATAGATTTTTTACCATTCATCTTAATAACACTAAATCTTTTCAGAGGTTTCAATCAGTTTTAACAAATCCCAATTTTTAGCCGAGATATATTCATAAGGAAAAAAGCAGTTATTTTATACAAGATCATTTTAATAGCGAAAGAGTACAAAATGTACATAAGCCCTTCCCCCCCCCAAAAAAAAAAACAATTCCGTAGCTACAGGTGGAGAAGAGGAAGAAGAAAAACATCACGATGCATAATTATGTGGTTCATTTAATTCTTCAGACGATAAATATATTTTTAATATTTATTCCTGATTTATTTATTGATCCCCTTTGATTATTCAAGTGTCATATACTTAAGATGAATATATCTTTAACAGCATTTTGAGTATATTCATTATCATGTCAGAACATGTTCTTCTTGGGATGAGGTTTTTCACGTCAGCAAAAATCCGTTGGCGAAAAATAAAAATTTTATTATATGCACGAGCACTCAAAAAATCAACTTTTAATAACGTAATGCCATAGCGTTTACAAAAGTCTTTTAAAAAAAGTTAATGAGTACAGCAAATAAAATCTAGTAAAATGTCATTTTGAGCGTGGGATTATATGAAATGAAATAAACAGGAAACGTGATATTTTTTTAAACCATAAATACGAGACAAAGTGTTTTGGATCTTTTGCAATACTAAAGCTACTAATTCAATGAAACAATTAAAATGAATAAAAAATATAATTTAACTTGTACGAGCACGTGGTGCTTGGCCGTTCAAGAAATGATGTTCTGACATCATACATTGAAATATGCATAGCAGATTTTATTTTAATCTTTCTTAATTAAAATTCAGATTTAAAAATCGCTTCGAGGGGCACTTTTTTCATTTTTTCCATTTCTTCGTTTGTTTCCTCAGAAAGGAAAAAAAAACAAACAAAAAAAAAAACAGTTTTATTAGAAGAGTTAAGTATTCACTGTAACCGAATGACGAAGTCAAACCTTGATAGCAAAAAATTTCAGACGTTAGATCTAATTGCACCAAAGAAGGATTTATGATCAGCGTCAACTTGAAAAAATAAGAAATTGTACTGTAATAGTTCTTTTAAATCATCAAGCAATTAACAAGTTTTTAACTAAATAGCTATTTAGCTGCTAAATGTTCCGTTAAGTAAGTATACTTTTTTATAGTTAATCTAATTAGAAAATCTGTTAATTTAAGTGCTTTCATTATCTAAGATGGATGCCTTACCGTTCTTCTGAATAGCATTACTAAATCTTTCCTAATGTTTAAATGAGTTTTAACTATTCTCAATTTTACGTTAGTGCATATTCAGAGCGAATGATTTGAAAGCAGTAGTTAATAGAGGAGTTTACAAAATTCGCGTGTCAATAATATTCGCAGCCACAGGAAGAAAAAATGTATATGAGCCAACAACTAAAAAACGGAAATATAATTACGCAGTTTTTTTTTTTTACTCTAAAGAAAACTATAGAAAATTTATTTGTTACTCATTTGTTGATCCCATCGCGTTTTATGTACTTAATATTTCTTCACAAAACTTCTTAAACGCATTATTTTTTCTTCAATGGTGTTAAATAATTAAGATTTTTAGTGATGGCATATCGACATGTCATTAAATGGCATATCGAATGAATATTCTTCCGCGCGCATTTATAACTTTCATTTCCCATTTTCTTCTTTGTTTATTGGTTTTAGTTGTTCAATAGATTTCACTAAAGTTTAAAATGCATGATCTCACATATCATAATATGGGTTAAAATGGCAAAATTTTTCATTTTTTTCCAACTTTGTGGCTGATTATGATATTTATTTATTTATGATAAAAGAATTAATCATTTCATAAGTAACAGAAAATTTATCCAAGTTCTTTAGAAAAACCTCACTAGTAAATTATTAAAGATGGTGATTTGCTATTGGAATAACTAAACAATAACCAGAGAATAAATAAAAAAGTTGTAAAAAGCTTAACCCTTTGCCCTCGGAAAAGTAATTCGATGCATAATTATTCAATATACAAGGGCTTGTTTATTGCTCCAAATTTGTGTGTGTGTGTTTGAAAATTGAATTTCTCAGTCTTTTTACCATTCTGTAGGTATTATCAATTATAAAAATTGAAAAATAAATAAATGGAACGTCAAAATGATGCACCGTCTTGAATGGTGCCCAAGAGGCACCATCGAGTGCAAAGGGTTAATCGTAAGAGGTTATTTTTTACTTTTTGTTATTGATTGCAAATTTCTAAGGCAATAGCATTATTTATCTTTTCAAGGAAGAAAAAGCATCCTTTAATCTTCCTGTTTTTGGAGTTTTTTAAGTGTCTCGTATTTGCTGAATGAATATTATCTGCATTTAAACATCTTTTACAATCAGTTGAATATGAATCCGGGTATCACAAATCTGAAATTGAGAAATCCTAATTCACTTATATGCATTCGACATGAAGCTGTCATATGCGCATTCAGGAGAATTAATTAGTTTAAGTTCATAAGAAACTTTTATTAATTTCACTTACTGTTTGGATTGTAAGAACATTAATCGTAAGACATCAGTGCAGTAAAAACTGTATTAAAAAAGGTGTCTGAAACATATTCTTTTATATACATTCACTAAAAAACTTATTGAGATTTCCGTTCGCATTTTAATTTGTGGTATTAGTAACTATATATCGTGTATACTGATGGTATACCAGCTTTTATGATCAGAATTATAACATGGTTTATTTGCCAACTCTTTGAAAGTTAGTCGCGAACAAATGTTTAATTAGGTTTTTCTTAAGGTGTTAGCTTATATTATAAATAGCCAATCGCAATAATTGCGAATGATTATGATTGATCACTCTACCACCAACATTTGGATCTTTATTGAGACTAAATTTAGTCTTAACCCCTTAACCGGTTTATTTTCCTTACTATCTAATAAGATGACACCTTCTATTTCGGGAATATTTTCTTATTTTGATTCAAATGGAAATCCATGGAATACTTGGCTTATCTACGTATTCGAAGTCACTTTACTATTGAATTATAATTGTTATGAATGATTTATTTTTTGTTTGCAAATATCAAAATTTAATAAATCGATGCACGTACGGCGTACGGGCAAACCGGTTAAGGGGTTAAGAAAGATTTGATGATAACTTGGGTGAACCGCCCAGCTAGTTACGATTAAAAGACCGTGTGACACTTGAATGACTGGACGAGCATCTAAAAAACTAGAGATAATAATTGGCTTCAACAAAGCTAGAAGTTAGCCCAATGACTGTAGTTAATTAAAATTAATTCATTATATTATTATTAAACACAATAAGATGTATTATATACTAATCAATGTTATATTAATAGAATGGGCCGGTATAGCTTAGTTATTACGGCATTGGACTCGCATTTCTTCAGTTGTGAGTTTGACTCCCACCGGCCGAAAACTCTCCGTGTACATGGTATCTGCTGCACGTATAAATCTGTCGAAGCCGCAAAGTCCTCCAAATCGGGACTATACCACCGGAGGCACTGGATCAGAAGTGATGGTTCTATGATCCAGGTCGAAATTTCGATCGGTGAATGATTGAAGGAAACATGCACCAGGGAAAGGATTGTGATGCATGAGCATGTAAGACGTACTTTTGACTCTAGAAGGCGTTAAAGAAACAAGAAACGCTTAAACACGGCTTAAAATCGTTGACTTCTTCAGCGGACTATGACAAGCGCCATAGACAAATTAATTGAGTTCAGGTCTTACAGCCGAAATATTTACTTTAGACTCAATCATATCATTACGGCCGAAACAGAACTACGTATTTCAGG
>JAOUZG010006964.1:2869094-2904424 GCA_026289955.1 Argiope argentata | reverse complement strand
AACTACGTATTTCCAGACAAAATGTTTTCTGGAGACTCAATCATCGTTATGGCCGAAACAGAACTACGTATTTCAGGACAAAATGTTTACTGGAGACTCAATTATATCATTACGATCGAAACAGAACTACATATTTCGGGAAAATATATTTACTGGAGATTCAATCATCATTACGGCCGAAACAGAACTACGTATTTCCAGACAAAATGTTTTCTGGAGACTCAATCATCATTACGGCCGAAATAGAACTACGAATTTCAGGACAAAATGTTTATTGGAGACAATAATTTTAGTTTCCATGACATATGATCAATAACGGATGTTCTTGTCACGTCGATGCATGAACTCGCTCATTTAAACTGAAGACTATAACATCAGTGCTATCTTTAGATCAGTGGGCTAGTGATATTTTCAATCTTGAAACTTCTTTCTGTCTTAACAGCGTCAGCCATTGACCAAAGATACGTTCAGAAGTGGAACTCATTTTCATTAGAGAAATGCCAGGAAAAATCATGTCTAGGAGTATCACGTGGTGAATTGGCATTTATATTGATCTCTGAATCTTTTAAGACGGGTCGGTGATTGCGACTAGTGCTGTGCGATGACGGAACTTCATCAACAATTAGAAAATAATTTTGCTAAAGCGCTTTTAACAAAGTGTTTCAATATCGATGTGTGGATGTTGCAATTCATAACGTGGTTAAAACAAGTACTGTAATATATGCCTGCAATGCCTTGATTTTGTAATTTATAATATTGCGTTTAAAACAAGTATTTTGATATATGTCTGCAATGTCTGGATGTTGCAATTTATAACATTGCGTTTAAAACAAGTAATATTGGAATATGGCAGGATTTATAGAAATGTTAGCTAAAATTCTTTGTGAAGGTCAATAAGAATGAATAGCAACGAAAATAAACACTAACAGATAACTAAAACATAAGTTAATTGTGAATATCGATTTATTGTATCGCGATTTATCATGAGCCACGGGACAAAAGTGGAAATATAACAGAATTTATTTTTTATATACTAATACGTTTTAGTGTGAGTAAATAAATTTGTGAATTTAATCTGAATTAATCCTTTTTTCTTTTATTTCTGAAGATGAATATTTACCGATTAAACAAATGACAGCATAGAGCTTTTTTATGACCGCAATTAGTTTTTCGGTAATGGTATGATTCAATAAGGGAACAGAAAACAATTTATTCCAAGATGAACTTATTTAAAATAAATATTTTTAGACATTAGAATACAACAGTATTTATATATGTTAACTAAAATTCTGTATGAAGGGCAATAAGAATGAAGAGCAACAAAAAATAAACACTAGCCAGTAACCAAAACAAAATCGAAAACGTAAATTAATTGTGAATATCGATTTATTGTATCGCGATTTATCGTGGACTACTATTCAGTTCATGATTTTGATACATCAATACTTCTCAAAAATTGGCATTAAAAAATCAATTCTTTTTTGATAAATCGAAAATTGGCATAACCCTATTTGTGACTGCTTAAAGTTATGGAGAAGAATCTCTGGAGGAGCCCTCGTCTGGGATTAGCACGTCTGCCCCATGATCTGGGCATCTCGGGTTCTAGTCCTGGTTTAATCATGGTTGTTCTTTAAACCTTGTTCTATCTGTAGGGGGTGTGCCTCTCCCCCCCCCCCCCCTGTGAAAAATTATGCGAGCGAATGTGAGTCTCATCTTCATATGAGCTAGAAATCAATCTGCCTTCAAGTGCTCAGAAGGATTGACAATCAGAAGTTACTGCACAAACTCAGCTTAAATCGGGTTTGTCTATGACAAATGCCATAAATGACAACAACAACTTCTGAAGGCTTATGTGCATCTACTTCGAAGTGCTGTCAATAATTATTTCATAGTTAAGGATGATTAACTCTCCTTGTCATCATCCGAGCTTGTTCGTAGACTTCTTTCAAATGAAAAGTATCAAGTATAGACTGACTTCTTCACTCAAGTGATCTGAATCTTATCTGAACGTGTGAAGTATGATAGGGAAATGTTTCACATCTACAATATGTGACATACTCCATGCCGGAATTCACACGATCTCTTCGTGATATAACAAGTTCCAATTACCAAAGGATTAATGCATCACTGTCCCAAGACTTCTTTAGACTCTTAGCCTGTTTGGCATAGATATAAGTGCACTCTTCAAAAATTATGCTATCTAGCATTCAAATCGTGAGAGAAAAATAGTATTTCGTATGAAAAGAAGATATTGAACTCCAAGATTATATGGTAGAATACTACAAAATATAATTATATACGTTCAAAATATAGTATCCTATTTTCTTTCTATCATCATTTAATAAAAAATCTTAGTTTAGAAAAAAAAACATCACAGCGATATGAACTTAATTAATTTTTTTTTATCATTTCAGAACATGATGTGGATTTTGTCTCCAAATAAAATCCGTAGGCGAAAAAAAAATATTATCTGCACGAGCCTCTCAAAAAATCAACTTTTAATAACCAGTTGCCGTTGCATTTACAAAAGCTCTGATTAAATAAAAATAAGTTAATGACTACAGCATATAAAGCATAGAAAAATGTCATTTTGAGCACGTCATTATATGAAATGAAATCAATAGGAAATGTGATATTTTTTTAAAACAAAAAATGCGAGGCAACGTTTTTTTGGATCGTTTGCAATACCAAAGTGACCCATTCAATGAAACAATTAAAATGAATAATAATGTAATTTAACTTGCACGAGCAGGTGGTGCTTGGCCGTGCAAGAAATAATGTTCTGACATGATACATTGAAATATGCATAGCAGATTTCATTTTAATCTTTTTTTTTTCTCATTTGAAAGAAGAAAATCAAATGTGTGCATAAATTCCTCTTACAAGAGAAAAATGGTAAAATTGAATAACTGAAACAAGAAAATTTAATGTTGCTATATATATATGATGAGAATTTGTAGTGAAATTTCCACTTTCTTAGGCAAAATAAAGGCGAATTTACGATAGTATGTTTGTTACGAAAAAGTGAGTTATTTCATAAGTAATCCATCTTTTCGTCGGTACTATCTGATATTTGTTACTATATTTTTAAGTTGGTTGTTTTGCTGATGGAAATGAATATTTTCTTTTCTGTCCCAAGTGGTCTCTGGGGGTGGGGTTAAGAAATATCTCAAGCCAAGAAAAATCCACAATTATTTGCTTACTATCATTTTCCGTCATATGACACCTCATGAAGCATTAGCCGTTTTTTCTTCTTCTGTCCCTCATTAATCAAGTTAAGTATTCATAAAAGTTGAAATTCCAAGATTCGCCTTTTTTTTTCTTTCAAGGAAAATACCAGATGGTCTTCTGTTTTAAAATATAAGAGACGAATGTGGTTTTAAATGCTTTATTTCGTGGAAATAGTTTAAAATGTGAAAAGTATGTGCATTTTATTCTTTTAGCAGCGTTTTCAAATGGCAATGTAATTAAAACCCTTAAAATTCCTCATGCCATTTTTGTTTTTGTACTTAAAAGGGGATGAAAATTATTTTGTCGAGTGATAAAAGTTTTTGTAAAAACTTTTAATTTTGTCGTGGATAAGAGCATTTAAGTACTTCCTAATTTTCCCATCCTCCTTTCAATGTGCGTTTCTGAAAGTAAAGTATAAATACTATTTTTTGATGACATTATTAATCATATTCTGCTCTATTTGAAAAAAAAAATATCCTTTTGAAAAAATTTAAAACTGGATAGTTTCTTTACATTCCTGAAGTTTCTGATAAAATATGAATATATTAGAATATATTTATTTGAAAATTAAAATTTATTAGATTTGAAAATGGTTTTAAATTTAATTTTCAATATATTAAACAGAATAATGGAACTATTTCATTCTCGTTATATGTTAAAGATATCAAAATTAACCTATGAACCCAGAAAACCCATGGTTAACCCTTATTTACTGAATTATGTTGCCATCAATTTTCCAGCTTCATTTTTGCACCAGTAGTTACAGAATACCAGTTTTTACAGAGTAATACCAGAGAACCCAAGAGAAAAAATTTTATTAATAGAAATATCTTAATTAATTTAATTATTAATTAAAATATTTTTCAATCTCACTGTAAACTTTTATTACCTTTCTATTTGGGTTACATTCTCCGTGTTCTTTAGAATACCATCGGTAAAAATAGTCATATAGCGAAGATACCGGGTGTCCAAAAAGTTTCCGTACTCCAAATTTAAAAAATCATTTTCCATGATCTTTTTCAAGTATATTAAATTTTGCCATACTTGTAATGAAACCATGGACATGCTTGAAGCTTTTTTCTACGATCGACTTATCTCAAAAAATCTTTGGCCACCTCGATCCCCTGATCTGACCATCCCGGACTTTTTTCTGCCGGGATATTTAAAGGACAGAATTTATGAAGGTGATCCTCAAACAATAGATGATTTGAAAATCGCAATTACCCAAAGGATACAAGAAATCACTCATAGCATGTTAAAACGCGTTTCGAAAAACATGCTCAAACGAGTTCAGCTTTGTCTCCAAGAAAGGGATGGACATTTTGAACATTTATTATAAATGCAAGTTTAGTTTTTTTCCCCTTAGTTATGTTAAAAGTGCTTTTTATCATTGGCATAAAAATAATTCTTTTTAAACCTATTGTTTTTGTAAAATAAATTCACAAATCATCAGTACGGGAACTTTTTGGACACCCTGTATAATCCAGATTTAAAAGGTACTTCTAATAACAGTAAATAAAGAGTTAACATGTGAATTACGATAAAAATAACCAAACCAAAATCTAAAGAGTAAATTAATTCTGAATATCGATTTATTGTATTGCGATTTATCGTGAACTATTATTCATTATCATGATTTCCGAACATCGGTATTTTTCAAAAACTGGCTTAAAAATCGTTTTTTTGGAAATATTGATTTTTTTCAATAAATCGAAAATCAGTACAACCTAATTTGTAACTGCTAAAAGTTACGGAGAACTTTTGGAGGCTTATCTCCTCTTCTTGGAATTGATTGTGAATATTGGATTATAATGTGTAGATATTTGATGAACGGGTTGGCGACATAACTAATAAAATTCAGCCACTGCTGATTCGAGCTGATTTTTCTCTCTTTTTATTTAACATTTTTTCCTCTCCCAAAATAATTGCATTTCTAGTTGATAAAATAAGCTCCAACCAAGAAACAAATTTCTGTGCTCAAAACTACTTGTTAATTAACTCTACGCTATTTAAATTTCATATCTTATTGTACATGAATTCAACGCTACATTACATAATTAATATATAAAATGTTGAAATAACCTGATGTTAAATATTCTCTATAACCAAATATCGAAGTCAAACTTTAAAGCAGAAAATCTCAGACGAAAAACGTAATTTCAAAAGGCATATTCATCAACTTCTACATGAAAAAAAGAAAAATCGACTGTAATAGTTCCATTAAATCAGCAGGTATTTAACAAGTTTTTAACTAAATAGCTATTTAGCTGCTAAATGGTCCGTTAAGTAAGTATACTCTTTTGTATTTAATCTAATTGGACAATCAGTTAATTTAAGTGCTTTCATTATCTGAGGATGGATGCTTCACCATTTGTCTGAATAACAATACTAAATAGTCCCCGATGTTTAAATGCATTTTAACTATTCTGAATTTTTCCTTGGTGCATACGAGTACTTTAATGTTGAAGATATGCAAAAATGAGTATGTGCTAAAAGAATTCTAACCGTAACAACAACAAAAATCACGTGGTAACAACCATATATGCATATATAATTTTGCGTCTTCTTTATTCTTCAGATTGGATTGTTTGGATCTTTCTGGCGCAAAAGCCATTGTTTTGTCTATGCTGCGCCCAAACTGAGGTTAAAATCATATCAATGTACATTAATAATAATAAAAAACAACAACACATGGTGTTTAAAAATGCCCAATTTATTTTCATTTATTCTTCGGAGAATAGTTTTGAAAATTTATCCTCCGATCCCTTTTAATTATTCGTTTCCTTCATTTAAGATAAATATCTCTTCGGAAACACCATAAATTCGTTTTTTTCTTTTGGTTCTCTTTTTTGAATTAGAAAACAAAGTCTGTCAGTAGCGCAGCGAACAAGGACAAATGGGCATCGTCTCGTTTCACTTCACTTCGACGCGGCAATAAATCTTTTGCTATTTTACATCCATTATTTGATATATCTAGCATTTGATAGATGTCACTGGGATTACAAACACCTCAATTCATTAGTTTGAACAAGAGTTAAAGCAACAATAATCTGGTCATTCATGTTTTACTTAGCAGATTATGAAAGATAGAAACATTTCATGACCAATTAAAAGTCTATCAAAGATGCTTAGAAAAATAAACACTTCATTAAGTCAGTAAAAGTGATGATTTGTTACTAGAATAACTAAAATGGAATGTAGATTAAAAACAAATGAAGATGAGGTGTTACGCATAACACTAGAAGTTTTTACTTCCTTTTTTTTCTTTTGATTTCGCAAATTCTTACATCATTCGTAAAGTTTATTTGACAAAAAATATCTTTGTTGTTACTATTATGCTGCGCTTGTTTGTTGAAAAATTAATAATAATATGTAATAGCTTTTTTTAAACAAAAATATGGTGATTGTGTATTTGGATTATTCTAAATCATTAACTTGGATCCATGAAATATTTGCCTTTTATGCGCCCATTTGACTTAAATCTCTCATGTCTATATTAGGATGATTTGTTTTGTTTAAGTTCAAAACAAAACTTTATAACAGGCTTTCTCTGCTATATAAGTTATTTGGAACATAAAATAATCACATGATGTGAATGCAATAAAAATACATAAAATCTTCTGATACAGCATTTTGATGCGATCAATACAAAATAATCGTATCAACACATTTTTTTTTCACTTCCTACTGTTAGTTTACAATCTCCCTATGTATATCTTGTTCAAATTTGCAATCGTTAATAAAATACTTTTTATTCATCCACTCAAGTTCAAATACATTTTTTAAAACATATTGGATGACACTTGATGTTACTACAGTTTTTTTTCTTAATTCATTGAATGAATTTAAATAATTTTTAATATTTTAAATAGAATTTTAGATATTTGTACTGAAAATTGAAATCAACAGGCAGCTCAATCGGTTAAATGCCAAAATATCAATATTTTTCACATGAAGGTAAATAATTTTTGATAAATTATTTATATTAAATGTGATTATTTTATAAAAAGTAACTAAAATAATGTTTTTCTTTGTTGATCTAAGTAGAAATTGCCTTAATTTTTTTACATCACTTGTTTTAATCATTTTTTAAATTCATTATAAATTCATTTTAAAAAAGTTTTTACTCGGCAGTCTTTTTGTAATATCGTTTTTCTTTGGAGGAAATAAAATATTTAGGAATGTATTACATAATGAATACATATGAATCTTTTTCAATCTTAACTACATATGAACAAGTCATTTAAATAAAAAAAAATTATAAATGCAACCAATTTAACATGTTATTTCAATTGACTAACAATAACTGTACTGCTGGATGTGAGTCGAACGTATTCGTATTCGTATAGCGTCATTTCTTAAAATTTCGAAGTACCATTATATTATCATCCTATGGCAACAAAACAAGTACCACAAAAATTTACAAGATGACACTTTATGATATTTTCAGCATGAGAGCAAAAAAAAAAGGAAGTTAGTTTTAAAAATGTTTTTTAAATTATTATATGTATTTTTTTATTTTGTGTAAAATCGCATTTATGCAAGAACTACATAAATATAGATAAACTTAAAAAACAAAATCAGAAAGTTTATTCCAAATGGTTGAACCGTTTCCGGAATACACAAAATAAATTTATATACACACAAGAATTGCTTGTTTAAAGTCATAAAATAAAGAATGATTGTGTATTCTTTATAAATGAAATGATAAGCCTTCTTTTACTTTTAAAAATGCGTATTATATTTTTATGTTGGTATTTAATGCATTTCAAATATATTGTTCCAGCAAAAAACTATTTTTTGAAAATATTTTCTGCTTGGTATATCTTTTTAAATTTTTTTTGTAATGAGCACGTTACAAATATTTTTTGATCATTTAAATAGTTTATTAATTTAAGAACATAGCATTCAGAAGTCAAGATATTTAAATCTAAATCTATACTCTAAGAGTTTTTAAATCACTGGCAACAACAAAAGTTATTATTTTCCTTAAAAAATGTCTAATGGAATTTAGAAATTTAAAAACATTTAATGTGATTAATGTTGCTTAAAAAACGCTCTCGTGTTTCTTGCAATGTCACATGACGACAAATGGTAGCAAGCAAATTCTTTGCAAATTTTTCTTCTTCGAAAACATTTTTTAACGCCATCAAATGCCATCTGAGTTAGAAAAAGTACACTTATTTCAGTCGCTGAATCAACTATCAACAAATTGCGACAACAAAAACCAATTAATTCGAATGAACGATGGATTATTTATGGAATAACTCAGTTTTTCCCGCGAAATTTATGCTTTCTTGTGTTCGTTTTTATGATATTTTACATACCAGTTTCGAGAACTTAATCATTTATCCTGTTCTAATATGTTTTTTTCTGTCATAAAAATCCCAAGAGAATTTTTTTGTTTTCAAATGCTACAATAAGTTTGCAATTTTTCCCTAGCATGATGAATTCGAGTATAATTTAAGGGTTTCTTTTTCTAGAATGAAAAAAAAAAAGAAAGAATTTGTCATGCTTATGACGTGATGATTTATTATGCTTAATTAACTTCATTTTTATTAAATGGTAGAAAATTAAAATAGTGATACATAAATGATTATTTTAATGAATGAAACAAGATTAAGGATTAATGCGAAGAAATGGATATTTCTGTTTTCATAAAACAATTGAATCAAATGAAAGGACAAGGATAGATGAATTATATTTTCAGCTTTATTGAATTAATTTAAATGCCAAAACAAAACATATTAAAATATCATAAATTTGGTTGATGGAATACTTTTTAATTGCTCTTCTCAGAATCCAATTCCTCGGTAATTTATCAAAAGTTATATCAAAGCTGAGCTTATTAATAAAATTGCTCAATGTTTATAAAAAATGATGCGAAAATATCAAATTGTAAAACTTATTCTATTACACTGAAGAGACAGAGAAATTGGTATAGAAAGTCGTATGCAAATAATGGAGGTGTTCAACCTATCAGCATAACGCGATCAGATCGTATATAAGACTACAAGTGTCTGAAGTGGCTATTACATCTATTCTAGCCGTTGTAATGGCAGTTTATGAAGATTTAAGTGATTTTTAACGATGACTAATCGACGGCGCTGGAGAGAAGGAACACAGCATTTCCAATATAGGGATGAAATTTGGTTTTTCACCCGACCATTTCTAGGGTGTACCGCGAATGCCAGGTTTCCAATAAAACTTCAAATCTCCGGCAACGGTGCGGCTGGAGAAATGCCTTGATAGAAAAAGATCATCGACGCCTGAAAAGAATCGTTACACGAGACAGACATTCAACATTTCATCAAGTTACTGCGGACTTGAATGCAGGCCCATCAACAAGTGTCAGTGAATACACTATACAACGTAACCTTATTGATGCGGGCTTCCTCAGCCGTAAATCATCTAATATACCATTTGTGACTCAGCGGCATAAACCTCTGCGCCGTACCAATGCCACCGTTGAACTCTTAATGATTGGGAAAACGTTGTCCGGTCTGATGAGTCACATTTGTAAGCGTATCGGATGGATGGCTGTATACGGGTGTGGAGAAAACTCCATGAATCTATGGATTTTTCCTGCTTACAAGGAACTGTTCAAGCCTGTGGAGGCTATATGAGGTAAGGGGCGTGTGTAGTTGGCAAGAAATATTACAGTCGATGTGTGTAGACTCGACCATAACAAGTTAACGGTACTTTAACATCCTCTCTGATCATCTACATATATACATGCTGTGTGCATTTTGACGGACGTGGACAATTTCTACAGAATAATGCGCCACCCCACATGTTTGCAGTAACTACCGAGTGGCTTGAGGAGTATTCTTCTGAATTTCTTGTGCCTCTCTTGTCCATCTAATTCTTCTGACAGGAACATTATCGACCATATCTGGTATGTTTTGCAATGTGTTGTCGTTAGAAGATCTCCACCACCTCGCATTCCCATGGCTTTGCGGATTTCCTTGCAAGAATCATAGAATGAACTGTCGACAGAAAATCTTCGCAAATTAGTTGAATACATGCCACGGTGTGATGCGGAACTTCTGCGTGCTCTGGGGGGGGGGGGTATGCGGCTTTTGCGCATGCGCGGACAAATTAAAATCGCAATTATAAAACTCCCCTTTTTATTCTGATATGACTTGAATGTACGGAAAACCTTACCCAATAAATGCTCTACAGAATGGTATAAATAACTCCAATATCCGTTAACTATTTCTCGAGTTTTTGTGGTTCAAATATTCAGATTCTTTCAGGAGACTTTATTTTATACTATGTACAGATACGGAATTGAGCAATAACAATAAATTCATTAAATTCATTTGCTTCAAAAGTTAGGATTGTATTTATTTATTTTTTTTGTCTCAGAATTGAAAGAAATTCGGAAACAACATTTTAAATGAAAAAAGAATTGAACTTTACCTTTTAACTTGCCGAGAGGAATTTTCATAAATAAATTTATAGTTCATTGTCCAGGAATTCAACACTATTTTCTCGGTAATTACAATAAAACAAGCAATCAACTCTACAAATATGATTCACAGAATCCCAATCAACACCTTTCAATCGAAAAATCACAGACGCAAGACTTGTTACTAACAGGTCAAACATTATACACGTGCACCCTTTTGAACTCACTAAAATGAGCTCATAGTTCTCTTATAATAATAATACGAGAAAAATCTTCCAGTTACCATGAGCATACTAGTCTTTCCAAGTACACAAACTTTCCGAGGAAACGAAAGATTTACTGCCGAATTAAATCAACTCTGCTCAGTTTATAACCCTATTTCAGTAACATTACTCTTATCATTATTCCGTTAAAAAATAGAGTTAATATCTTATAGTTCTTACATACAATTAAGCAATTAGAAAGTTTTTAACTAAGAGGTACAGGGTAAGTCAAAATGAATATAGCGATTACAAACGGCAATAACTATTTAATGAAAAAAGATATATCGATAAGATTTACACAGAATGTAGACGGAACTTCAAAATTTATTAGCGTAAAGCGCACGTGCAGCCAAGCGGATGCCTGCGCATGCGCGAAATCGAACTTCGCAACGACAAGAAACCTGTTCAGCGCGGCGTCTCATTAGTGGAAATGGCTAGTCCCGTGCAGAAAGCATTCTCTGTGTTGGAATTTCACAGTTGCCGTTCTGTTATTACAGTGCAGAGAAAATTTCGTCAGCGGTACAATGAAGAACCCCCAAATGCGAACAACATACGCAGATGGCATCGGATGTTTGAGGAAACAGGATGTTTGTGCAAAGGAAAAAGTAGCGGAAGGCCACGTGTTTCATCGGGAAACGTTGAAAAAATTCGCGAAACGTATCAACAAAGCCCACGGAAATCGACGTACGAAGGTAGTAGGGAGTTAAACATTCCACAAAAAACTGTATGGCGTGTTCTCAGAAAGAGGCTGCAAATGAAACCGTGACCGTGTGACCAAGGGAAGTCACATAGAACATCTATGACTTCTGTATATAAAATTTTGAAGATTCTTCTACATTCTGTGTAAATCTTATCGATAAATATTTTTTCATTAAATAGTTATAGCCGTTTGTAATCGCTATATTCATTTTGACTTACCCTGTATATTAACAATAAATGGCTTGTGAACTAAAAGTATTATTTTATAGTTTATCTAATCAATCATCACTCAATTCCGGCAATCTACGTGGGAAAAATTACCTACTAAAAACCTATTTCAGATACTACCATCTATTAACGGTTTCAAAAGTAAAATTCTGACCAGGAATAAAGATTTCTTTATCATGAGACTTCGAATAGGTCACAACTCGTAAACATCTTTTGCACTCAGATAGTGCACCACTCTGCAAAAAATGCAATTGTGTTTTAACGGTCAAGCATATTTTAGGTAAATGCCAAGATTTAAATACAAAAAGACAAATTCATTTTAGAGCGACGTTCCTTAGCTTAACTGATTTTTTAGGTGGTAATTTTCATTCAAATATTTTTAACTTCTTAAAAGATATTCAAATTTTAAATCTTATTTAATAATTATTTTCTTAGAATGCTTTAGGTTTCTACACGAAGAATATGTTTAATGGATGTTTGGCACAGGATGATCAAGTCTGGTCCTTGCGCCATAAAATCAAACAAGCAAACAATTAATCACTCAAGTATTCCTGATATTTAAAAAGTCAAAGTAGTATTTTACCATTCGTCTTACTAACATTTACGAAATCGTCTTCTCTGGTGTTTTCATCTATTTTAAAAGCCCTAACTTTTTTGTAATGCCTGTTATAGCGAAGAAATTAAAAGCAGTAGTTATTTTACTCTAGAGCGGGTTAAAGGCGAAAATATACAAAAAAATATCACGTACCAACAGAATTTACGGCTGCAGAGACAGCAACTAAAAAACTAAAATAGAATTATGTGGTTTCTTTATTTGCTACAAAATGCCTCTGAGGATTTATGCGTCATTCATCTGTTGAACCCCCTTTAATTATTCAAGTTTCCATTACCTGCGGTAAATGCCTCTTCGAAAACATCTTTACTTTTTTTCATTTACTTTCTCCCCTTTTTGTTTCTTCGTGGTCAGGAAGCAATACTTCTTTGTGGTGGAACGAAAAAGGTACAACGTTTCGTTTAGTTGCACTTGAAAGTAACAGTACATTTCATGTCATTTTGAGAACAGACTTTAACATGACATTATGTTTTATGCCATTTTGTTATATTTTTTTCATTCTTGTTGATTCCTGCTGATTTGGTAAAAGTCACTGGGGCAAACCAGGGGAAGCTGTCTCCCTAAAACTTTCACCATTTCTCTCTCAACTTGTCATGCCAGAGAAATTTATATATGGAATTGTCATTCAATAATTAAGAAATAATAACTTCTGAATCAACTAGTGAATATACCGTGCCATCCTCGGCAAAGACTCTCCGTTTGTGTGGTGGCTGGCCCGCGTTAGATCTGTCCTGCTCACAAAGGCATCCATGTCGAAAGTAATACCGCTGTGGGTACTAAGTCAGAGGTGATTTTTCTCTGTTCCAGATCTACATTACGATCTGTAAATGAATGAATGAAATGCATGAATGAAGTCCGTTCCGTAAAAAGGGTTTGTGACGTGCGTTAACTAGAATTCAAACTTCTGTCCTCGTGTTCTCAGGAGTCCATACCCTCAGAAGATACTCTGGGGGCGCACCTCGGATGAGGATGAGATGCTTCCGGTTTAGTGGCTGGATCTCGTCAACCCGGTGGTTACACTAACAGTGGAAATTGTGCTCCCCCCCCTCTATGGCGGGACGTACTCCCTTCAGGTTGAGTTGTACCTAGGCCATGACAGCCATTAGGACTCAACCACAGTTCCCGAACTTTGTTGTTGGGGTGGTTTGGTCATTCAGTGCCGATGGTTAATCCGTGTGCCTTCGTGGCGGGTCGGAGAATCTGTTCTATGACTTACCCTCAGAAGCTGCCCCTGAGGCGCACCTCGTAATTGGGGATGAGATGCTTCCGGTATGGTGGTTGGATCTCGCCAACCCTGTGGGTACACTAATAGGTGGGGGTTAAACTTCTCCCATCGATGACGGGATGTACTTCCTACTGGGAGGGCTGTACCGTGACCGGTAATGGCCATTAGGACTCAACCACAGTTCCCGTAAATTTCTGTTGTGGTGGTCCGGTCATTCAGTTCCTATGGTTAATCCGTGTGCCTTCGTGGCGGGTCGGAGAGTTTGTTATATGACTTACCCTCAAAAGCTAATGCACCCCTCCTTCCGTTTTAAAGGAGGGGTGAAACACGAGAACAACTACTACTTAGGAGCCATTTAGCAGCAAATTGTCTCGCTTGTTAAAATGGCCTTCTATATTTGGTCTAATAAATCAGTCAACGAGTTTAGAATCTTAACCTTAAGGCAAATTACCTTAAGTTTAACGCATATTCATAGTGAAAATCAGAAATCAGCAGTTATTTTACTCTTGTGAATGATTGAATGGTGAAGGAATACAAAAGCACATAAACCAAAAAGAGTTCACGGCCTTAGAAGATAAAGTAAGAGATAAAAACAAACACAAAAATATGAGCATGGATTAAAACTAAATTCACTTTTGCTACAGAGAAGCGTCGGGGGATTTAGGCGTCACTCATCTGTTGATCCCCTTTAATTATTCAAGTTTCAGAAAACTTACGATAAATACCTTTCTGAAAACATCTTAAATTCTTTTAAATAATTTTTTTCTTACTTCCTTTTTTGTACCTTCGATCAAGAAAACAAAGGCTTTAAATCATGGTGCAAAGTAGGAAAAAAAAAAGTATATCATCTCGTTTCGCTTCACTTCAATACCCTCATATATCTTTTGTTATTTCCGATTTTTCTTCATTCTTTGTTGATTTCAGTTATTCAGTAGAATGTCACTGGGCTTAAAAAAGATCACGTGTCATGACATGGGTTAAAATAACAAGTGGCTTCACTTTTTTAAATAACTTTGTGGCCGATCCCAAGAATTAAGCGTTTCATAACCGATTTCAAATTTATCCAAGAGGTTTAGAAAAAAAAATCTTGCTTCATTAAGTCAGTCTAGTTAAATGAGAATCTTGAGTAAATAAAAATGATAAGGAAGTGTTTGTTGTAATAACAGAGTTTTTTTAAAAAAATTTTGTTTCGTTATTTTCTATTCGTTGTGCAAATTCATACTGGAGATGTGAGATGAAAATTATGAAAAAGGGAAAACACCACAGGTTACATTTATTTGTTTTCAAATCACTAATTAAATGTCTGTCTACCCCCCCCCCCCCAATCACCCTCAAAGTCTGTCTCACATTTGGCTCATATAGAATACGGAGTCCAGACGATATATATATATATATATATATATATATATATATATATATATATATATAAAATTCTTCTGTGCGTGTGTATGTGACGGAACTCCTCCTAAACGACTGGTCCGATTTTGATGAAATTTTTTGTGTGTGTTCAAGCGGATTCGAGAATGGTTTAGATTCACAATTCAGTCCCCTACAAAATGTAGAATTTTAATTATTAATTAAAAACTAACTTTCCCGCCAAAATAACTTCCTTCCCCCATCGCGAAATGAGTAAGGTTTTAGTTTTTTTTTCTAGCAGTGATGAGGTTAGGCTTAACACGTTACCGATCGATTTTTTCAAACGATTTTTTTATTTTCATTGCATTTATTTCATTTAAAATTAAACATCGTTAATTAATCGACCTTTAAGATTCATTCTGATGTACTTTTGAATTAAAATAAAACATCATAAAGGAAATTAAAAATTTCTAACCTGCCCTACTCATGTAGGAAAAAAAAATGCATTTTCTGGGGATGAAGTTTAACGCATGCGCATTTGGTTGAGAACTTTATTCAAACGGAGACAAAACTATTAGTTTGCTGTTTTGTTTTACTTCGGATACACGCTGTTAAAAGGTTAGTTATGTTGCTTTTGTAATTAAACAGTATTTCTGTTAGTTATATATTTTTAAGTACATCTTTTTTTAAAAGTTATTTTAAGTCGTAGTAATAAGTAATTGCCAAATGAATAAGGCTTCGGTTTTTTTCCCATGCCAACAATGTTTGGCTTAACATGTTTTCAAGATTCTGTTTATATTCTTTTAAAATTTTTGCTGCAAATTAAATCCAGAAAAATGTAATTTTCAGCACACGATTCTTTGAAAATAAATGAATAAATATATTTTCTAAAAAAGTAAATGCAAAATATAGTTTTCTGTTTCACAGTATCTATATTATTAATTTTATAAAACAACTTCATGAAAGTAAAATTGTTTAATTCATGCTGAGTATTCATTCAAATCCGGATCCAACGGCCAAAGATTCGAAATCTTTATTAATAGGTACAAATATTGTTTTGAAATTTTCATGTTATTTTGCATGCTTGAATTAATTCAAAATGGGATTTTCCCTTTAAAACTTGATAATATTGACTTTTTTTGAAAAAATGTTAAAAATCATTGCAATAATATTATTTGAAGTCTTCAATAAAAAAAATATATAAGATACATAATTCATCTATAAATGCAAATCATATTATTATATGGTCATAAAGCATAAGAGAAAAGTTTCAGAGTTGTAACTAAAAATAGAATGTGCATGAAGTATTTGAAAATTTGAAGAGTATCACAAAATTTCATTTTGAGAAAAAGTTAAAAATGCATTTAAATGTACATTTACAGACCTGAAAAATAATCGAAATAATTTAAATTTATTAAATATTCATTTTTATTAAAAGAATTGTTTATTTTATGAAATATATACAAATTTAAAATATTTTTGTAAAAGAATGTAAAGGAAATACTATTGATGAAACCAAACCAACTCCTTTTTTTCATCAAAAAAAAAAATAACATTTTATTACCCCTTTCTTAATTACATTTCATTACCCACAAAGATTGTTTTATATTTGTATAACATTTTTAAACTATATATGCAGCTATAAACAAATATAATAAAAAATTTTAAGTAAATCAAAATACACCTGCTGCATAAATTATGTCCTCATGTTTTTCTTCTAATTTGACATGTGCTGATTTTTTTATTTTTTTTATTTCATTGCTATTATATGATGCCAATATGATACAATTT
Source organism: Argiope argentata (assembly GCA_026289955.1). Taxonomy (NCBI): domain Eukaryota; kingdom Metazoa; phylum Arthropoda; class Arachnida; order Araneae; family Araneidae; genus Argiope; species Argiope argentata. The sequence continues at coordinate 2,887,604 of JAOUZG010006964.1, read as the reverse complement.
ATTTTATATATTTTTAAGTACATCTTTTTTGAAAATTTGTTTTAAGTTGTAGTCATAAGTAATCACCAAATGAATAAGGTTTCATTTTTTTTCCTCCATGCTACACATATTTGGCTTAACATGCTTTCGAGATTCTGTATATATTCTTTAAAAATTTTTGCTGCAAATTAAATCCAGAAAAATGTAATTTTCAGCACATGATTCTTTGAAATGAAATAAATAAATGATATTTTCTAAAAAAGTAAATGCAAAATAAAGTTTCCTATTCCACAGTATCTATATTATTAATTCCATAAATCAATTTTAAGAAAGCAAAACTGTTGAATTCACGCAGAGTATTTATTCAAATTCAGACCCAACGGTCAATTTGTAAATCTTTATTAATAGGCACAAATATTGAATTGTCTTGAAATTTTCATGCCATTTTGCGTACTTGAATTTATTCAAAATGTGATTTTCCCTTTAAAAATTGATATTATTGACTTTTTTTGCTGAATTTAAAAAAATCAATGCAATAATATTACTTGAGGTCTTCAATAAAAAAAATATAAGATACATAATTCATCTATAAATGCAAATTATATTATTATATGGTCATAAAGCATAAGAGAAAAGTTTCAGAGTTGTAACTAAAAATAGAATGTGCATAGAGTATTTGAAATTTTGAAGAGTATCACAAAATTTCATTTTGAGAAAAAGCTAAAAATACATTTAAATGTACATTTACAGAGCAGAAACATAATTGAAATAACTTAAATTTGTGAAATACTCATTTTTATTAAAAGAATAGTTTATTTTCTGAAATATATATATTCATCTATAAATTTAAAATATTTGTGTAAAAGAATATAAAGGAAATACTATTGGTGAAACCAAACCAACTCCTTTTTTTCATCAAAAAAAAAAAGTTCAAATAAAAATTAGACTTCCTTAATAACATTTCATTAGCCACAAAGATAAATTTATATTCCTATAACATTTTCAAACTATATGTGCAGCCATAAACAAATACAATAAAAAATTTGAAGCAAATCAAAATTCACCTGTTTCCTAAATTATGAGCTCATGTTTTTCTTCTAAAATGCGATGTACTGATTTTTTTTTCATTTCATTTTTATTATATGATAACAATATGATACATGCTTATAAGATACAATTTATTTTATATAATGAACTTTTTTTTCTGAGTTATAATAAAGCAGCAATCAAATTTTGATATATTTTCTTCGTGGAGACAAGAAGGTCTCTACAACTTTGTTTTCACTTCAAAGGTTATTTTTTTATTATAAGTTCCCTTTCACAAGTAAATACAGAACGAAATTCTTTACCATATTTAGCACATAATAAACACATTTTTGATGGGGGAAAAAACCTTGCTTGAAGGATTTTAAGAAATTTTTCCTTACATTCATGACAAAGAATATTCTTCAAAAAAGAATACTAAAGTGATTGCACTGAACAATGTAACTATTACATTCAATTTTAAGATGATGAATTCACTATTTCAGGTTTATTGCAGTTAGTAGAAGCTTCCAAAATGTCAGTAGAATTGCTTGGTTATGAATCAAAGGATTTCTTTGTCCATTATAACATTTTCAGACTGTCTGCTTTTATTTGGACGTCCTTTAGGCTTTCGGTAGTGAACACTGATAAAAAACTTTAAAAACAAAATTTAGAAAAAAAAGGTAATTAAAATTAAATTTCAATTTTAACCCTGAATAGAACGGGTTTTGTATCTAATTTCAAAGGAACTGAAACGAGCCATTCGAATATGAAATGTATGACGAATGAATGAACAAACAAAAACAAACTACAAAAGAAAGAAAAGGTAGAAGTTTTTAACATCTGCCAAAGCAAAAACAACAGCTTAAAGTCAGAATTACAAATAGTAGTGTTTGGAGGATAACGAAACTGTTTTTACTGCAGCTGTCCAAATGGAAACAAGTGGGTGTGGCATCCTAATAACAATAAAAAATGCTGATATTGAGCAAACGAATTAATATATCAAAATAATTTTTTTCCAAACGATTGCTTACAGCTTAAATATACATCAAATATCAAAATAAAGATATCGCAAAATTCATTGAGTTTTTACATTTTTATCTTCCAATGTGCCCTCAGTGTGTTTATTTTATCCTGAAAGGATATATGTTTTTTTAAATTTTTTTTTTTACTGTTTGATGCATTTAAAATTAAACAATGTTAATTAATCGATTTTTTTCGGATTCATTTTCAAGTACTTTTGAATTAAAATAAAACAAATAAAGGAATTAAAAATTTATAACCAATTTTTGTTACCCAAACTGTAGAAAATTCACGCATGTGCTTAAAAATTTTAAACAAACTTCCTCTAACTGTCAAACATTTGACATCAATCAAAGTATAAGAAAGGAGTATTAGGATTATCTTTGCCAAAACCTTCAAGTTGATTTCTTTCGACCCTGCTATTTCATGATAATATGCATTTATAATGTATACATTAATAACTCAATTAATAAGCTTTAAAAGAAACATGTTTTAATTTTTAATTGAGATTGAAGATTGGCTCACCTATCATTTTGCTTCGAAATTTGAATGCACCAAAATTATGTAATGGCACGCGATTAGTCATTAAAAAATCATGTGAAATATTCTTGAGACTACTATTTTGAATGGCAAATTTGAAGATGAAGTTGCACTTTTACCACGGATCCCAATGATTCCTTCAGACTCACCTATCCTATTCAAATGTTTGCAATTTCCAATTCGCTTGGTATTAGGTATGACTATTAATAAGTCACAAGGTCAGAAAATCCTTGCTTTTCGCTCGGCCATTTATATGATGTTCGAAGGTTGGAAAACTATCGAATTTGTTTGTTTATACCCCACAAGGATTAATCAAAAATATCGTGCATGAAATGGTATTACGATAAATTTATTTTTTGTACATTAAAAAAATATACCTTTTAATAGATCGAATTTCATCTTTTTTTTACCCTTTCATTAAAACACGTTTAAGTTTCTATTCAACCAAGTTGAATAGAAAAAGTTAAGTTTCATTTCAGTTTAAGTTTCTGTATTGAACTTAGCTCATAGTATACGCATACTCACAAGCAATCGATAAGTTTAATTGTGGGAACTGTACACGTGATGACGTCAGGCATTGTAATAACATTTTCATACAATTTTTCATCAAAACGAACAGGATTGTTATAACTTATTCAAGAAGATTTGAAATTTTCGGACAACGTCTGTCGGGTCCGCTAGTATATATATATAGCTTTAATTAGAAATTTAAAATAGGTTTTTATATGTTATGTCTAGATGAGCAGATAGTTCAAGATTAAAGAGAATGAAAATAATCTCTGCATTGTTTGGAAAATAAAATAATAGTAGAAAATCAATACAACAAAACTAATGATAATTGTCTGGATTGCATTAATTTGAATACGATCATTACAAGGTCTATGCAATTTTTTTCAACAAAGTTTGATTTGATTTGTTCCAGGATTTATTTAGCAAATAATTACAAATTAAAAAAAAAATTTTGTATGCTTTATCTGAATGAACCGATGTTTCAAGATTAAAAGAAATGGAAAAAATCCCTGCGTTGTTTAAAAAAAAGAATAATCTTGTTGCATTAATGCCTCAATATTATCAATAATTGCTTTCAATACATTCATTTAGATACGATCATTACAAAGTCATTGTAAATTCATAATTTTTTCAGCAAAATATTATTGTTAAGATCTCTGTAAGAGTATTAATTTGTGAAACTAGTAGTGCAGTATGTCATTCATATATCCATACTATTATTTTCCTTGATGTATTGTAATTTATACTGTTATTTTCATTCATTACAATATAGCGTGTTTATTGATCAGTGTCTTGGAAATTGTATGCCAAAGAATGCTTTATTTCTACTTTTTCTTTAACTGACTGATAGATTCTAACTATTACAATAACAGTGATTTATTATAACTAATTAGATACAGCATCCTTTTTTGTTTTCGTTACTCATGGCACTTTACAAGTTCGCTGCCAAGCCATGATTTAAGCCTAGTGAGCGTCTCTTGTTCTTTTCAGTAGTGTCAACTAGGTACAGGAATACGACTAAGCTACTTCGTTCGTCGACTAGTAAGCGTCTCTTATTTTTTTTTCAGTTGTGACAACTAGGTACAGGAGTACGACTAAGCTACTTCGTACGTCGCATTCGTTAATACAACCTCTCCTTTACAGGGGGGGGGGGAGGACCTTCCCTCACCTCAAGAACGGTCATGCCCAAACATGGGGTTTGAATTTGGAAGACCCAGATCACGTGAAAGATGCGCTACCCCTATGTCAGGACATCGTCACTGTTTCCTTTTCAAACTCTATTATGGATATTGGGATGGAACGACTTAGTTTGAATTAAGGCTAAAGCTCCCTTCCCATGGTTCGTTGCTTTTGTGGATGTGGTCATATTTTTGCTACCTGACCCATCGTAGGATCACTCCTGCCTGTGGACATCGGTCAGAAGCTTCCCTGTCAGTAAAATGAAGAAAAAAAACATCAAAGAGCCTGGATAATTACAAATGAGAGGAAAAAGCAAAATGATCCAGATGCAAGCTCACACGGGCCATGAGAAAGGGCTTTACAAAAGATAGCGAACAGTTCGTCTATGAATGTTCATATCACACCATCAGTAAAACGAAACCTTATTTCGACAGATTTGTTCGTTAATATGTGGACACTGTATGTGAAATTTGATTTCGAATGCACTTCACTCAGATTATCGCGTCAACTACGTTGCAAATAATGATACTTACGTTTTAGATTGTCCACGCCAACGTTTTAGTAACTCATTGGCGACATATTCAAATTTGGCGATAAACCGCCGACGCAAACGAAACCAACAAAATGGTGGAAGACGGTTTAGCAACTCATTAGCTAGGCTTTCAAATTTGTAAATAAGAATGGATGATCTAATACGTACGTACCCAAATAACATGTTTTATGCACATAAATGACTATTTGTTGACTATGTAAATGCTATGCAATAATTAAACTATATTTTTTATAGATAATTAAGTAGAAAATAGTACAGTTTAAATCAAAATATTACTTGCATGATAGGAAGAAATTTTTCTTCCTATCATGAAGAAAGCGACAAAAAAAAAAAATGGCATGTTTTATTTCCTATTTTAAACACTATCTGCAATCTTTTCGTAAGAATACCAATGGGTAATATCATATCTGATGAAAATATTGAAGATTTTGTAAAATTACAATGACGTATTTTGATTAGTTGCGATGAAGCATTCTCACTAAATGACATTAATTATAAAAAGGGAGATTTTATTTATGAAGGAAAGCTTTTGTTTATTAAAATATGATGACAATTAAATTTTTAAAATATTATGGAGAATAAAAGGAGATATCTCAACTATAGTTACCATGTTATTTTGTTAACTAAAGGAAAAGACGGACACTTTTTGATTTTTTGCATGAAATTGCAGAAAAAAATTATTAACTGTGATTTCATAAATATTTAAAGTGAAGCAAAGTATCATCATTTAAAAAAATACACGCAGTTAAGATCACAATTTTAAGGATTTAATAAAGAAACCCTTGTTACTATGAGTATCTTGCACTTTAACAAATCAAAAATATGTTTCTGCATCGACTGTGAGGCAAATAAAAGATTTCTTTACATTTCCAGGTAACATAACACAGTGTATAATGTTGTCAAATATTGTAAATTTTATATATATATATATTGAACAATATTATTTGATTTTGCCAGATGTTGCCAAAAATCGTATAATATAGTACAATGTATGCGTTCTGCTGGGGTTATGTCGCATAGATTGTTTATGTATTTCTTCCTAATTGAAAATGATTTAAAATTTTTTAATTTGCAAAATTGTAGTTTCAATTCTTAATTATATGCTGTTATTGATCACCAGGTACATTTATAGTGGGTATATATATGTACAGCCCAGACGAGTAGAGGGCAATATGCAACAGCACACTATACTAGACTGTAGCCCACAATTAGTAATCAATCACAGCATATAAAGTGGCCAGACAGCAGGAGAGGGAATCTCCGGAGCTTCATTCTACAATCTCACCAAACGGCTGAACTTCTCACTAACTCCTCACTTCAGATACCGACTCACTACGACACAACTAGTTACTTTACACACTACACGTCGCTTCTTCCACAGTAGACAACAGGACTCGGCACACAGCAGTTCAATACTCGCGCCAACTCCTCACAACGCTGCCATTCTGCTGTTGCTTCGCTATCCTTTCAAAGGCTCGTTACTTGTGTTCTACTCCAGCTCCGCTTCCGGTTCAATTCAATTCACCCTCTCAGCTTGAGATTGCCGGCCTTTTATAGCTAGCTCCAGAGTGGCAGGTCGAGAACCTTCTGGACCAATCAGGGAACACCTCGGTTTATATTGTATGGATTGTGAAAATTCTTGAAGTTTCCGGAATTATCCATTTTTTCATCTAAGTACCAAATTTGTCTTCAACTCGCCAAGTTTGTTGCCAAGCTTTCAGATAGCTTGTGCAGCACCAGTTCATCACTCAACAGGGCTGACCGTAAACCAATCTTTCTTACGATGACACTGCTTGTGCAGGGAAGCAAAATTACAGGTTTGTATTAATGCTGATATACTTCAAAATCTCTTCTAACAACCTTCTTCAGTTTTGTAAGCTGTTTTAATACTCCTTTAGGTATTAATGTGTAAAAATGGTTTCACATACTTAATTAGTTTTTTTATTTTCCTTTCCAAATTTCCCAAACAAATCTTTTTTTTTGGGGGGGGGGTGTTTTAGCTATTAGTTTTTTCTGTTTTGCTGTCAGCTTTCAAATTTGAATTCTAAGACTTGTTTTATCATAGAATTACCATGTTAATTCAAACAACAGGTTATGAATTTCTTCAAAAAAATATTCGATGTAATTTTGAAATTTAAAAACATTTTAAGATGATTTATAATGCTAAAAAACCCCGCCATGATGCACGAAGTGTCATATGACGAAAAATGCCCGTAAGCAAATTCTTCGTGGATTTTTCTAGGCAAAAATCATTTTTTAAACTCCTTCTAATGTCAACTGGGACAGAAAAAAAATACTCATTTACGTCATCGAATCAACCATTAACGAACTGTATGCAGCAACAAAAACAATTAATTTGTGGAAAGAATGGATTATTTATGGAATACCTCAGTTCTTCTCGGGAAAATTTATACTTTCATACATTTGTTTTCGTTATATTTTACGTATCATATCCTGAATTCAATTATTTATTTTATGGAAATATTTTTTTATGTCATGAAATTCTCAAGACAATTTTCTTGTTTTCAGATATTACAAGGAATTCGAATAGCATAATGGATTCAAATGTTAATATATTAGTGTCTGTATTTCAGTCTGGGAAAATATTCATTATGTTTCCGTCATGGTGATTTATTACGCCTTATTACCTTCCTTTTTATTTAAATGGTACCAAAAATAACTTATTGATGCATACATGAATAATTTAGTTATTAAATAAATGAGTTTTGATGGAAAGAAAGCTGCTATTTCTGTTTCAGTATTATCTTTATTTCATATGAAATAATAAGAAAAGATAATTTTAATCGTTTGCAGTTATACACTGAAGTGACAAAAATCATGGGATGACTGTTAATATCGTGTTGGTCCTCCTTTTGCCCGGCGAATTGAAACAACTAGACGTGTCATGGAGTCCACAAGTCGTTGGAAGTCCTCTGCAGGAAAATTGAGCCATGCTGTCTGTATAGACGTCCATAATTGTGAAAGTGTGGATGGTGCAGGAGTTTGGGCACGAGCGGACCTTTCGATGATGTCCCATAAATGCTCGATGGGATTCATATCGGGTGATCTTTGGTGGCCAGATCATGCGCTGGAATTGTCCGGAATGTTTTTCAAACCAATCGCGAACAGTTCTGGTCCGGTGGCATGGCGCATTGTCATCCATAAAAATCCCATCATTGTGTGGGTACGCGAAGTCCACGAATGGCTGCAAGTGATCTCCAAGCAGCTGACCATATCCATTTCCAGTCAATGATCGGTTCAGTTGCACCAGAGGACCGAGTCCATGCCATGTAAAAACAGCCCACACCATTATGCAGCCAAAACCAGCTTGAACAGTGCCTTACTGACAGTTTGGGTCCATGGCTTCGTGGGGTCTGCGCCCCACTCGAACTCTACCATCAGCTCGTAACAACTGAAATCGTGACTCATTTGACCACGCCACGGTTTTCCACTGGTCTAGGGACCAGTCGACATGCTCACGAGCCCAGGAGAGTCGCTGCAGGCGATGTCGTGCTGTCAGTAAAGGCACTCGAGTCGGTCTTCTGCTGTCATAGCCCAAGGAAGACAAATTTCGCCGCACAGTCCTATCGGACACGTCCCTCGTACGTCCCACATTGATTCCTGCAGTTATTTGACGAAGTGTTACGTGTCTATTAACATTGACCATTCTACACAGACGTCGGCGGTCTCGGTTGTTAAGTGCAGGTGGTCGCCCACTGCGCTGTCCATGATGGGATGGGATGCCTGAAATTTCATACTTTCGGCACACTCTTGATGCTGTGGATCTCGGAATGTTGAATTCACAAACGATATCCGCAACGGAATGACCCATGCGTCTAGCTCCAACTAACATTCCACGTTCAAAGTCTGTTAATTCTCGTCGTTCAGCCATAAATCACGAAAAACCTGTTCACATGAATAACTCGAACACAAATGGAACCTCTGGAAAACGAACTGCGCATTTATACTTTTTCGCTGCGTTACTACTACCATCTGTATATTTGCATATTGCTATCCCATGACTTTTGTCACTTCAGTGTATTTCATTATTTTAAAGTAAGTATTGAATAAAATGTGGTTAAAGTTTTTGTATTAACTGCCATAACTCTCTTCAACTGCTGGGACCGTGGTGGGCTAGGATATGGAACCAGTGAGATCCAGATTCGAAACCTGATTACACCGAAGAACTGCCGTGTAAGTGAATCTGGTTCACGTTAAATCCATCGGGGTCAAACGTCTTCTCGCTGGTGTGGTGTGGAAATTTGGAGAAGGAAGTGCCAGCTCAGAAGGTGATCTCGTTATCTGACGACGGTTCAAAATTATGAGATACGTCTCAAAATAGACCTATTGTTGCTTTAAAACATGACTAAATTAAACTCTTCAATTACTACATATTTGAATTCATTTCACGATTAACTCATGAAAACCAAGTTAATAATACAGCAACACTGGTTAAAGATGGAAAATTATTTCAATTGGACTGTAAGAAATGGAATAAATATAGCATTTTGACCTAATTGTAAGTTGACTTACAATTAATATACAATATATAATGTAATAATAACTCTTAATCTAATTTATATTTTGATTGCCGGCTTTCTGGCACAGAGGTAGTGTGTGTTCCTCGTGTTCTGGGAGTCCCGGTTTCGAGTCTAGGTTCGGAATGGTTGTTCTTTTGTGTGCTATCTGTGAGATGCGTGACTGTGCCCCCCCCCCCCTGTAAAAAGGGGCTGTGCAAGCAAATGTGGTGAGTGTGTAGCTAAGTCGTACTCTTGGCCTTGTTGGCGCTACTTAAAAAACAAGAGACGCTCCTTCCGGCTTAAATCTGATGCTGTATCAGCAGGGGGGGGGGTTGTAAGTAACAACAACATATTTTGATTAATTTTCTAACTTTTATTTTAATTTAATCGATATCAATAGCCTTCTGAAACGATATCTTATTTCCTGATCCGATTGTCACTTTTTATTAAATTTTTAATTATTAATTAAATTATTTTTAACATGCACTTCAGAAAACTGATAATTTTATCATTTCTCATGTTCCGATAGAAAGAATAAAAATACCTAATGTTTACAATATTCTTTTAAAGATCCCTAAGATTCCTTTGAATAAATTGGCTCACGGCAAAGAAATTCGAATCGGAATCTCATAGTAAAATCACTGAAGGGACGAATTTCGGCATCTTTTGCTTTTGCACCGCTATATAAACTAACGCATTGCTTATCGCATTTTCTCAATATAAATTACGATTCCCGTGGTAAAATAAATGGAAGTTAAACCTGCATAATTATTTTTACATGCATGCACGCACGCACGCGCACACACACACGCACACGCACGCACACACACACACACACACACACACACACACACACACACACACACACACACACACACACACACACACACACACACACACACACACAAAGTGTATCATGTCATTATATATCAGGACATAGAAGGTAAGTGATTTTCTTAGAATTAATTCTAACATTTTATAATCTAAGCTTTCATTAACTATGCATTAACTTTTCTACCGACGGTATTTTCTAGGTAGTTGTGTTATATATATGCGCTTGCACGCTTTATCGGCTAAACTTATTTACTAATTTATCTTTGATCCTAACCTTACAAGTTTATTGTCTTCCGCACTAAATTTCAACTAGCTGTCTGTTAGTTCTGTTTCTACCGTACGTAAAATAGTTCATTTGCATTATTTTAGATTACATGACAGACCATAATTTAGTTTGCTTACTAATAAATATTATGCATAAAATGTACATTATTCAACCTTCCTAACTCTGCGCCTGAGAAGTGTTTGACAAAGATTGTTATTTCTGTTATAGATTGCAGTTCATTAAGGTATGTGAGTCTCAGATATTTCAACATCTTATGTACAATATGAAAGCTCCGAGATCCAGATTTTTAAATTTTATACATTAATGAAGACTATTTTCAGTTACTTTTTCATGAAGATTTGAATGGTAAATAAAGTATTCCAAACTTCCAAAAATGAATAGCTTGTGATAAGTAGCAATTAGTTAATGCATAGCTAGATGTATGGACATTAACTAAAATAAGCATTAGATTTTGTTGATGAAAATTATCAGTTATACGCTACATGGAGGACTTTGCGACCACGAACTGATTTAACGAGCGCCAGCTACCACCACACACGGAGAGTCTTCGGCTGCGGGTTCGAAATCGCAGCGAATCCAACGCCCTACCAACCAGTCAAAACCGGCCTGCTTTTATATAAAATATGCTTTACAGCGTAAACATGTAAATGCCATATGATTAATAAAATTTATCTCAATTTTTAATTTACAGGCAAATTATTCAGAAATGTAATTTAAAATCCGAAGTTAAGAATTTTGAATTACATTTCTTATACTGATTTGTTTCTAAATAAAAGCTCAATTTTCCAGCTAGAAAATTTTACATATACTTAGTGCAATAAATATTTCCATGTAAAGAGATATTCATTTAATTAAAAAAAAAGAGAATATATTCATTTAATAAAAAAGAGAATATATTCATTTAATAAAAAAAGAGAATATATATGGGACCTCCTGACAAGCACAGGTCATAAAAGTTTGATTCATGACTTCACAATGTTATATCAGTAGCAGTTTTTAGACATATTGAAAAAGATGCGAGCTCCAACCAACATGCGTGAAAAATGACTTTGAGCGCTAAATATTCTCAAAACGTTTTATGGCATCTTTTAAAGAGATTGTTAAGCTTCAGTGTTATTTTAACCAAATATTTTATATCATTTTTGAGATTTCCCAGAAACAAATGGCTTCCCTTTCTCTTAATAAAGCTTTTAAAAAGTAAAATGATCAGACGTCTCAATTGAGAGCTACTTCCTTCTTACCTTTAATTTTTTACATGTTGTCACTTTCAAAAATTGAAATTACTACCATACGCGACAGGATAAGACTAAGTTTCAGGCCTGCTTTTATCAGTTCAGTTTCTGTTTAACAATGATAAAAATAGCTTTTGTAAATAAGAATATCTTAAATAGAAAAGAGTAATATGAGTTTTTATTGTAGGTATATTGACCCATTATAGTATTTTCTTCCATTTGAATCATTAAGTTATTTTATTAGTGCTATTAAAATATGCATCAACTTATTTTATTTGACCTGAAAGTCATGCTATGAGTACCTTTAAAAAGTATTACAAGAACATGTGAAATGATAAAAACCCAATGTTAAACCGTAGTCATATAATATCTGTAAAAAGAAGTTTAAAACTGCATCGTTATTTTTTCTTAATACAATGAAAAATTTCATATCAACTTTATTTTTTGTTTTTATTATAAATTTCTTTCTTGCAATATCTTGTCTGAGCAATTACTACGAAACATTTCCAAAGAATTGTTGCTGTTGCTGTTATTTATGGCCCTCGCCATATTGGAGAAGTCCCCTGCCGATACTGCAGCATATTTAAGCCGAAAGGAGCGTCTTTTGTTTGAAGTAGTGCCAACGAGGGCCAAGAGTACGACTTAGCTACACACTCACCACATTCGTTTGAACAATCTCTTTCTGCATGGGGACACATTCACACATCTCACAGATAGCAAACAGACAGCCATGCCCGAACCGGGAATCTCAGAACACGATGAAGATGTGGTACCTCTGTGCCAGAAAGCCGGCTTTCCAAAGAATTTACTAACGGATACCTTTTTTAACATTTATATATAAGATCAAATCAGATATATTTCTGTGTGTCAAGAAGAAGGAAAACAGTTCCAATGCGTTACAACATTTCACTGAAAAAAATAAACCTTTCTGAGGTCTTCTAATTTGGTATACTTTCTAATAAAGATGTCATTATCTTCCTTCTCATACAATTGTGGACCTTTGATAAGGAGGCGAATACATTACTTGGCATTGGAGAACAAAAGATACAAAATATAGATTTTGTCAATTTGGAGTACATTTGGCGTTTTTTAAAATAAAATTTGCCATATAGCTACAATTGTGATTCAAAAATCACTTTTCAATGGACCTGGTGGTAAGGACTCGGCTCATGAGCCACAGGATCTGAGGTTCGAGAACCGATTCCACAGAAAAATCGTGTAACAAGGTCTGTTGCACTATAAATCCATCAGGACAAAACGTCCTCCAGCTGGTGTTGCGGGGTATAGAGAGGAGGTAGCAACTCAGGTGTCTTCTTCGTCATCTGACCGCGGTTCAAGATTACAGTGTCTGTCCCGAAATAGATGAGACAGGAGAGAGCATCACCCCCTTTTCGCCAAGGATATTTGGCACCAAATATGGCAACCCTATGTTGTCGTTGGAGGATATCTTCCTCCAGGCGATAAGACGCGAGATCGCCGGGATTTGGCGAATTTGAAAAATGCGCCAAGGTGGTGATGTTCTCTAAGGATCAACCCCGAAATAATCCTAGTGTGGCTTTACAACGGAATATTAATATAACTAAACCAAACAAACCAATCAATTTTCAAATTCCGTTTATAAAAATTATTTCGTCTACATGCATGTAAAATTACGGACCGATAGACAGTCAACCCTTTGATAAATTAGGCTTCAAATTTGGTACTAATGTAGATACTAACATTTTAGATACTAAATAGGTGTAATAGGTTTTAAGTATTTAACTCTTAAAGTTTTATAGTTATCGTGTTAAATTGCATTTGGATAGCCGGAACAAATCTGAATACAATTTTTCGAAGTTTCTTTCCCTTACTTCAAAGCTATTGTTTGAAGAGATCGAGAAACAGAAATAATTCTAAAAAGACGTTTTTTTTAGAATCAAGGATGATTAACCCTAGAAAGGTAATTTTTAACCCCTTAACCGGTTTATTTTCCTTACTATCTAATAAGATGACACCTTCTATTTTGGGAATATTTTCTTATTTTGATTTAAATGAAAATTCATGGAATATTTGGCTTATCTACGAATTCGAAGTCATTTTAATATTGAATTATAATTATGAATAGTTCATTTTTTGTTTACAACTATCAAAATCCAATAAATCGATGCACGTACGGGGTACGGACAAACCGGTCAAGGGGTTAAAAAACTAACAAGAATGATTACCATTCGTCTCCTAGACGAAGGATATTTAAAATCCATTTTTAAAGCTAATTTAAATAAAAGCAAACTACCTGCAGATGATTTCCTAACTCATGATTGTCAAGTAGGATAAAAATATTATTTATTCATTTTCGAAGCAATCTTTGCATATATATGCGGGATGTTCTCAGCACATTGCTTTTGAACATAACAAACAAAACTTGCGCGTCATTCTGCGCAAATTATTCGGGCAAAATGCACACATTTTTCTTTTTTTAATTTCGGATTGTTCAGGTCGTTGAATGTTTAAATTCAATTTTAGAAGTTCACTTACAATAGTCCTTGTTGATCGGGGCAAAGTTGATATATTGAGAAGTTTCCGATTTTTATCTTCCGATTCATTCTCAGAAGTAGAATTATCTTCCTCACTTAATTCTTTCAATAATTCACGGATAGCTTCTGGCCTACCCCACAAATTTTCTCCTTGAAAACGCTTCGACATCTCCAAACATACACAGAAATAGCTTCTTAATACAAGTGGGACAGATAACCATTCGTCTCTGGGACTACTATATTGTTCTGGATGTACTTCAAGCAGAAATATTTCGGGGAAAAGGAATGTCCTCATCTGTAGTTCCCAAGTTCAGATTAAGGTACTGAGTAGAACGATCCATTTGCCGTTATAGCTGAAGAATAATCAAAGTTATTTCGTAAGCGTTTGTCCAGGAGACGAATGGTTAGCATTCTAGGGTTAAAACATGGAATTTCATCCAATTGTTTTTGAATTTTTCGACAGCTACATTACTTTCTGCTTCTGTAGTTGGTATATGATAAAAAAAGATATCATTGGAGAAACACGGTGACAGAGAATGCCGGGAATATGTAGAAACAATGAGATAACAGAATTTAAAAAAATGTATTATAGAAATTATTTCAATTTACAAATGGCCTTATTATTTTTCAAAAACGTTTTAATTCACATTTGACAATTTAACTCACTTGCCAATTTTCATAGGTGGTTCAAAATTAGATATTTAGGTTGGTTTTTGGTATACATTTTGATGCACAAACATTCAGTTACCATCTGCATAGATATTTTTGTTTTATCTGCTGATTTAATGGCTATTTTTTATGCTCTGCAGACAATTTCCCTCTATACTGTAGGAAATATTGCATTTAAATTGACAGCAAGAGTTTTTTGAAAAGTTTTTCCCCCGTTTTTATTATTAGATTTATCCTGTTGGTCTATAAATCCTGCATTTCATAATGATTCGACAAACTTAGAATTCTGCAACTTATTTAAAAATTAAAGAACTTTTACCGTCATATTTGTTAAAACGTTTCAATAAATTAATCACAAGTTCTAATATCTGTTGTTGGACCAAGTTACAAGCATACTGCAAGGGTTTAAGTTTTATATAAAAGGTTTATGATATTTTTGGTTTTATTTAACTCCACATTATTCTGCTTTGGTACTTGTATAAGGCTTTAAATATTTAATTAATTTGTAGTCGTTTTAGTTTTTCAAATGAGTTAATAAGTTTTAAAATTTATGATTATACTGAATAATTTAAACGTTTAAATATTTTGACAAGAATTACTATTGAAAAATAGAAGCCTTGTTAGATATTATCTTGGAATCTAAGTCTTACTCTACTTTGCAATATACGTCTAAGAAACTTTATCTTCATATGCAGAAAGTCTTCATCAAATCCTGATTATTTTGTTTGAATCTTGATTTCTGTGATTTGAACCATGATCGTTTTGATTTCTAGTGTTTTCATGTATTTTGGATTCAATCCTTGAGAAAGGATATCGTTTAAAACAGCGTCGTTTAAACACGAGATTAATTATTGTGCGCAATTGAAGGCTACGCCTGTCTTAGGAACATCATGTGACTCCAAATGGAGAGATGCAAATGGTTGTCTCATCTCAGAAAATATTTGCCACTGTTCTTTTGTGGTCACGTGGTCTTTCGGAGGTAGGCGTGGCCTTCTATTGTGCGCAATAGTTGGTCTCATGTGACCGCTGCTTAAGTGGTTTCCAATGAATTTTTAGTTCATTTATGGTGCACTTTGAATTAGTACTTATTTATCTTTTCAGGCTTTTAAAACTTTTGTATGTTAAATAACGTGAAAAGAAAAGGCATTTAAAGATTACTGGCAAAGTCTGAATTCTACTGACTGGACATCAAAGAAGTTGAAGTTTTCTTTCTCTTCTTTCACTCTGAATTTTGGACTTAGTTTCTCATTTTTGGAACGTTTCCATCGGACTTAAGGAACCTTTAAAATATGTGGGGTTATCTTGTTTTTACCAGAATTACATTTTTGATGTTTACAGAACTTTTTCTGAACTCAATTAACAAGACCAGGGTATTTGAGAATCAATTTTCATCTTCAAGGTAAGTGAAGTTTATTTAAATATTTGTTACTTAGGTTGCACTTCTCTTAGTAATATGTTAGTATGAAATATCCGAAAAAAATATCTATTTATAACTTCAATGAGAGGCTGGACTGAAAATTACTTCTTTGACGGCATTAAAGATAGGATATCTAATGTTACTAAATTTGAGATATTATTTCAGACGAGGATAATCACAATAATAAATTTATAGAGAACTTTATCAAAAAAATGCTTTGAGTAAAAATGATGAATTCTAGGAATAGAAATTCTAAGTTTATTCTAATTCTATTCTATATTGCTATATTCTAACACTATATTGCCCTTCTTGCTTGGAAAGACACCGCATGCTCAACTCTTTGCATTTTTAAAGTCAATCAAATTTTATACACTCATTTAAAGTTGTGTGTTTATGAGTAATTTTAAACACAATACGTTTTTTGTTTGATTAAAGTACATTGATATGATTTTAAACTGAGTTTGGCGCAGCATAGTCAAAACCATGACTCTTTCGCCAGAAAATTCCAAACATTCCATTCCTTAGTTTATTCTACGTATGATTCTTCTAGAAGTAACGAACGAGCATGCTACCCTTTGCATTCTCAATTGATGACTCATGGTCACCACTTGAAACTCAACTAAAAGAGTTTACTGTGAACAAACATGAATCTAATTACTTTTCGGAGTGCAAAGGGTTCATTATTGGATTAATTAAAGGTACATTTTAAAATATGGCTAAATTCTATTCCGATTTAAATATTCCATCAAAATTAACAATGAATTAAACTCTTTATTCATTGTTATCACCTTATCTTTGATGTAGTTTACTAATGTAAAAGAATCCAATTTAGTGAGATTCGATTTAGAATAAAATGCAATTGCGAGCAACTAAGATTTTATCCTCACGTAAAATCCTTTTCATTTATTTTTGAGTCAAGTCTATGAAAAATTTTCAGGAAAAATAGCTTAGATGATGTTTAATATTGTAGTAATAACCTTATAATTTTTGAGATTATAAAATATTGAACAATATTATATAATCTTACAAGCTGTTTTACAACATTATACATAATTATTTATGCTATCAAGGGAAAATGGCAAAATTATAACGCGAAAAAGAATCGCAGTTGGCCGCTTGATTATGATATTGTTCCAAGGATGGGAAGTATCTTCAGTTTGTCAAGGTTGTAAGCATACTATTGGACACATTGAGTTTGCATCTGTCTAAGATGATAAATTAATTCATATCATTATTCTGCACTTTAGCACAACATTGCTTTACTAGAAAATTAACAATGAATTGATATTTTTTAAATGTCAGTAAGATTAGTAATTTTTTGATGTCAGTAAGATTATCTTTCAGGGAGTAAAAATATTCGGTACTTAGGTATTAGACCGTCCAACTTTATCGCCAAATTCGAAGTCATCGCCAATGATTTGCCAAACCGTAAATTATAGCAATCCGGCAATGGTGTAATCCGTTTCTTTATCGCCAAATTTAAATTCGTCGCCAATGAGTTACTAAACCATTGGCGATCGTTGGCGAAGACGGTCTAATATGTGAGTACTAAATACTCTTATTCATGATGTGGAAGATCACTTTTTTGCATCTAAAATGGAGAAAAAAATAGTATATAGTTTAAATGCTAATTTTAAACATTTTTCTATGTTATTCATATACCTTTTGAGTGAGCTTTGTCATTTTTTTAAACGTTACTATTTATTCCCCTAACATTTGTATTGATTTATTACGGAAAGAATGTAATAACTTTATTTTAAAAATTATTATTATGGCTGATTTCAGAACATTTTTAAGATTTTGTAGTTTTTGCTTATGAGGACATAAAAGGTCTTACTATATTTAACTACTTTTAATTATTTATTGTATATTCAGCACTATTCCTTAGTTCCAATATGGGGAGAGGGTCATATTTTATGTAGGCTAGTACAATATAATTGCACTTCTTTGTAAAAACTTCCTTTGAAAGTCCTTTTGGTGAAATTTTGTGGTGATAATTCCGACATTTATTTGTATAGCGTCAAGTTGAGACTTTTGTGTGGGGATTTTAGTTTAGGATAATTAGTCATGACTTTTCTCGGCAACTGCGAAAATTGAAAATGCTTGTTAACTACTCATTTTGTGGATGAAAATATGCAATGCACTGAAAATTATTGGCTATCGCATGAAATGCGTGGTGAAAATACTGTGGTGAATGCTATCCATATTATATACCAGCCAACATCTCTCGGA
>JAOUZG010006964.1:2849363-2869084 GCA_026289955.1 Argiope argentata | reverse complement strand
GCCTACCGCAATCAACACTACTATCGCTTTCCGAATCACCCCAAAATACAATACCATCGTAAATTACAGATAAATAGTGTACTTGTTTGACAATGAAATGGGAGATAATGATGAATACTGACCATGATGTTATACAGTCAATTGCAACATATTTTGATATCGACTGAATGACATTGGATGGGAATCGTTTGTAGAAATATGCCTTTTGCTATCCTTCAAAAATGTTTAAATATTGAAGGTGATTAGAGGAAAAGTTAGTTTTGCATGGCATCTTTTTTTCATTGGTACTAAGGCAATCCGGTTAAAGTGAAGATTAGTATGCCCCCCCCCTTGAGTTTGTTGCCAATATGGCAATCCAAGGGAAAGCTCTTCTAGCAACCCTAATACTGTTTTGTTTACTATTTTTAACAATGGCTGGGTTGAACAGGAACTAAGACTATTTTAATAAAAAGGTTAAATGATAAGTAATAAAAAATATCGATGAAAGATTTTAATTTTGTTCTTTATTGTAATTAAAAGCTTTTTACAACTATTAAGATACTGCAATTTCATTTTTAACTGGCCACCTTTGGCGACCAGTCAGTTCGCCAGTATTAATGCTCGCTAAAGTTTGCTCGCTAATATTTTATGTAGCTGTGTCTCATAACAGGTTTTTCACCAAAATATTTTTAAAGCAAACAAATTTTGATAATCATATAATTCATTCATAGTATTATTTATTATCATTTTCTTCAGATGATCTGTTCACTGTACTACTCATCTTTCTCTTTCTATCCCAGCAATGATTGTTTCGGAATTGATATTTTACTTAAATGGTGGAGGGAAAGGTCTAAATTTCTGTTTTTATAGAATAATAATATTCAAATTTTCATAAATGCGAACACACTAAACAAATAAAGACACAATTGATTTTCAAGAGATGCAAAAGCTTAAAAACAGCTTGGAAAATGCCTCGCACAGACGAAATAATGGTGACACACACACCCTTCTTTTCTTTTATATACTTTTTTTCTTCACTACTTTTCTTTCTATAAACCCTTTTTTTCCTTTGTTATTACTTTTTTTCTTCCCTGCTCAGACTGAGTAGGCATAGATTAAATATTAATACCGACTAATAATAAAAACAACTATTTTCTTTCTTTTTTTAAACATCCCGTTATCTATGAATGAAAACCAACTGACTTCGCGTATTTCTTTCTAAACAAATCATAATTTATTACTTCCTGCTAACTAACTCAGTTGGGTGTGGGGGAAGGAAATGAAGGTTTTTGGCGGGAAAATAAGAATAGTGTCGTTTTAACCATTTTCCACGCAGTTTTTTTTAATTTTTTCTCTCCATAAGAACCATCCTCGTGTCTTAACGAATATATTTTTAAAAAAATTAGCCGAATCGGTCTAGCCGTTCTCCAGTTTTGCGCTTAGCAAAAATTTAAAATAAATTTTAAATAAATTTTTTTCTTCATAAATTTTGTAAAGCGAAAAACACTGAACAAATGCTTGTTTTTTAATCTTTAAGAGATTGTGGGGAAAATAATTTACTTTAAGAGGAAGTTGAGGAATTCTGGTACAGCTCTTTCTATAAAAAGTTAGTTTTTTTTTTCGTGATTCTCGTTGCGAATGTGAGATTTGGTAATGTTCACGGGATCAATGATGCTTAGCTTTGTAGGGAATGAAGGGCCCTTCATTCCCTAAAACACCAGATTGACCTCGGACATCTGAAAAACAGACACTAATTCCTCTAGCTCTAAGCTCGTAAATGCATGACACTTTAGCATCTTATATGATTGCTACGAAATTTTGGTCTTCTATTATTGTATTAATCAGTCAAACAGAATTTTTGTTTGATCTAAATTTTAACCAGCAATTAAATTCTATATCACCAAAAATTTTAAGATTGCAGTTTTTGTGATTTCAAGATAAATTTTTGAATTGTTCTTGTTACTTATGTGACTTGCCATGGACAAGCCCCCGCTGATACAGCAGCAGATTTAAGCCGAAAGTAGCGTCTCTTGTTTTTGAAGTAGCGCCAACTAAGGCCAAGAGCACGACTTAGCTACACATTCACCACATTTGCTTGCACAGCCCCTTTTTACATGGGGCACAGTCACGCATCTCACCGATAGCACACAGAAGAACAAACATGCCCTAACCAGAACACGAAGAAGACGCGCTACCTCTGTGCCAGAAATCCGGCATTTTGAATTAAATAGGCAAATCTTATAAGATATGACTTCTGTATTCAGTGACTTCCAACCGGAAAGTCACGAGATCGAGTATATTTAAAAATACAACGCACTGAATTATATTGACTCATAGAATGTTACATGAAATTTTATATTAATTCTTTCTTAACATATTTAAATATACATTTAAGAATACTAGTGAAGTTTTTCCCTCTTAGAAATTCAGAATTGAAGGAAAAAAAAGTTTGATTTGAATAATCAAAGAAAAAAAGAACGTGTTCCATAATGCCTTCAGTTACCTTTCTCACCTTTGCTGCTTGATAACGGCTGCTCTTTAACAGTTTGGATTGAAATACTATTTATAAAGCTTTTTTTGAAAGTGCAAAAATAGAATACTTCTATAAGACATTTTTTAATTTAGAATTGATGTATAGTCTGATGAATTCTTATATAGAATTAATGCATCTTCAACTTAATACATTTTTTGATGAATTCTGATTTAGAATTGACGTATCTTCAATTTAGAATTAAGGAATCTTAAGTTCAATTACAAATACCTTTTCTTCATACTATTTCAAAAAAAGGCGGAAACATGTAAAATATGTTGATGACTAAATTATTATCTTATTTTGATTCGGCATGTGTGTAATTTAATATTTTGCTAATGAAAAATTAATTTCCTGTAATTATAAAATATTTCAGATAAATAAACTGATAATAAGGAAGTAATTTAGACAAATGCGCCCGTTTTTCCATCTTAGTGTTTTTCAGAAATTTGTCGAAAAGAGAAAATTGAAATTTAAGTTATAAATGACATAATTTTCAGCGACTTAATTCTTAGATAATCTAGTCTATTAAAAGTCGAAATTTTAATTGATATTTCTTAAATTTTGACAACCAGCGATAAATATCTTTATCGGCAATTGCTAGCAATAGACCAGACAACCGATAAATAATTAAAGCGACTTAATCGTTTTAGTTATGATTATGAAAAAAAGTAAAAATAAACCTCCATAAAATAATAAACCATAAAATAATTTTTTTTAAATTCTAAAAACTAATTTCAAAGCTTTATTTATGAATCCGATTAATCACGTGAACGTTTTTTCATATTAGAAAAAAAAAACATTATTCTGATTGTTTCTTAGCTGGTTGATTTATAATTATTCCATAAATTCGTTGTGATTCTTCCCTTTAGACTGTCCGAAGGATAGCGCACTTATCTTTGGTTTCAAAGAAAATCGCATTTAAAAAAAATGTTGCATTATCGGATCACAAAAGAATTTTATATAACACATACATGTAGGAATTTATTTAGTGGTCATTTCCATTCCACTGTAATACCGAATGCAGCCAGATTTCAATTTAGTTTTATTGTAATGTAATAGATGGCACCTAGGCTCTACTAAGTGCTAAGTCACATGACCATAAGTTTTAGTAAAAAGCGAACTGTTGGCGTTCACTCAAAAAGAAGAGAGGAAGGTTCTTCATCTTTGGTAGCGATAAGCGTTTAATGATCTTACGCTATGGCGTCAGTTAGTTTGGCTATGTGCAGGCATCTTGTTAGGCTTCGCATTTAGGGGCCATCTGAGTGTTGTAACTTCTAATTTTAATGTAATTAACCTTTCCTGTCTTAATTATTAATGTCCTGTTAATTTTGTTTACTCTAAATGAACCGTTTTTCTTTAAACGTTGCTTCTTTTTTCTTAATCTGTATCCTAGACACTGATCCAAATGATATTGAATGGGCTTTTTGTCTCATCCAATCTTACATACATGTACTTCGATAAAGGAAAATTAACATGAAATCTTGCAAGTAAAATTTTATTTTTATATTATAGTAAAATTATTGTTCAGCATTTTGAATAGATAAAAAAGCTTACAAAATGTACTTACTGTTTATCTTATAAACTACGAAGATCAAAACTTTTGATGAACAGGGTTCAGAACATTAAAATCTGAGCACTGACAGCATTCACAACCTTGTTCAAATTCCTTGATTTAAAAGCTTGAGGATAAACATTTGGGAATTTGTGAAAAAGAAAAAAAGATTTGGAAATAAAATCCATTTTAGATTTGTGCGATTAGAGGACGTTGAATATCGATCATATATGAATACCATTCCTGTCAGTTGTTCATTCTTTTTTTTTCAATATGCTGTTACTTTCAATGTAATATTTTTCTTTATCACTGTTGGTTTAATATCTGAAATCTAAATGGATTTTATTCTTTTAAAGGATTTTGATATGCTGTTAAATTGTGTTTTCACAGAATTTATTTTTCAAAGATTTTGAAACTTTACAAATTATGTGACTTCAAAATTATATGAACGAAATTACATAAGAGACTTTATAAGTTATAATAATGATGATCATCATAATCGAATATTTTCCCCCTTTATTTTCCCTTATATCAAATCGAACTGATAATGGCTATAAATAAAATTTATCAGTATCATCCAACTAGCTTAATTTGTTTTTAGTACATTCCAATACTGATTTTGCTTAATAACTATGTATTTTAACCTCTTAAGTATCTAACAAAACAAATATATATATATATATATATATATATATATATATATATATATATATAAGCCATGACACAAAAAATATTGTAGATTCTAACAGATTTTCTCAAGTTTATTTGTGTAACGTTTCTAACAATCTCGAGGAAATCTTTCTTAAAAAAACAGTGAGTACTTTTAGAGTTCAACGCAGAAGCAGTTTTACTATTTCGTTACTGTAACCTATAGGAGCAGTTGATTCAACTCAAACAAATATAATACTTGCATATAAGATGGGAGGAAAAAATGCCAAAAGGAAATTCCAATTGTTTTTAGAATAAGGTTGGAATTGGAAGAGAAATATGAACCGATCTGAGGGACCACGTAGGAAAAAAATTAAAGGAAAGGTGTTCCCTAAGCAAATATCTACTATGAGACTCAGGTTATATCGGAAAATCGGTGCCGTCCAATGGGAAAGAGCTTGAGAATGCACATCGTTGGAATTTTTCTTACCGATACAAACCATTAAAATATTTTATTTTTTATATATATTTGTTTTCCCCACAAATTTCATAAAATGGATGCTAGAATCTTTAATTTTAATTAAATGCGTATATATCAAAGTAACTTAAGCCAAATTACCTTCTTTAAACATTGATTAATTTTGGAAGAGATTTTTTTTATGGCCATCATGAGCCAAATTTAAAAGCTGATTCAAAAAGTTTGCATTGCTCTCTATTTTCTATAACAACTGAAGTCGTTACTTTAGTTCTATTGTTCACTTACTGTGGTTTGAATCTCCTTTTTAAACCTTATTTCTTATTTCCAGATGCAGTTTATTTTTTGATAATCTATAATTTTACTAGTGGTAAGTATATTGAAAAAATTCTTGTCGTGGCAAATGAAACGCAAGTGTGTGTTTAATTTAATTTGGAGTTGATTTTGGATTTTATAAAGAGCCAAAAATGATGAAAGGATATAATAGATAATTTGCTTTCGATGCATAGAACGGTTAGAGAGAGTAAGATTAAACTTGTGGCGCTAGCTTCATAAGTCAGTTAAGATCTACGATACACAAGTGTTATTTTTGTATTGTGTTTATGTTACTTGACTGCAGACCTCAAAATCGCAGGTTAGTACCTTGACCTTGACCTTCACTCACCACATTGGTGACCTTGAAAAAGCAACCTCATGTAGCTGTCATGGCGCCATCTGCCCTCAGCAAAAGTCATCAAACACATTTGGCGCAGTAACCAAACAAAATCGTCAGACTTATTTGACGCTTCAACTCACACGCTATACGTTTGGCGCTATAAAATCTTCAGTCTGTCTGCAGAGCCACTGGTAGAGGAGTATTGTGGAGCTAACTTCATAAGCCAGATTACATCTACGATGCACATTACTTTTGTATAGTGGTTATGTTACTCGGCTACAAACACTAGCGTCGCTGGTTCGTACCACGACCTTCAATTACCACAAATTTAGTAATTGTAATATCCTCCATAAAATTAATTTGTCTTATTTGCTTATAATCTTTAACTTTCTGTGTGAGAAATTTTTCGAAAAAAAAAACATAATTTGCGGAAAAAAGGGGATAATTTAGAAAGAAAAGAAAAAAAAATTCCATTTCTACAAATAGAATTCTCTAGAAGGTAGATATTCAGCTTTCCACTGGCAAAGATCAAGTGTAGAAGGTTTGTTTTAAAACCGCAATGTAGCAATGCAATTAGATTATGAAAAGCGAATAACAGATGGTAGCTATAGACGGACCTACACACAGGAAAACTGCTTTAAATTAGCCAAAATTGTAACATCGAAGAAATCTACTGGAAACCGCATTGACAATTGTGAGAGGGTTCTACAAATCAGAAAGTAGTGATGTGATCTTCGACGAATTCTGTAGATGGTATTTACGGTGACTTATTTTGACTCTTCGACTGACATCCTTTTAAAGTCCTAGTAAAAGACCATTTGCTGAATTCAACAGCGAAATAGTGTACCTAACCAGAAATCAATCATGTAATGAGTGGTAACCTAAGCATAGCAAATAAATCAGTGCTCTGGAGAAGGATAAATGTAAAAAAAATCGTACATGGACAAATAGGATCCTTGGAAAGGAACAAAGGTATTTAATTAAAATTAACCCTTTTAATTAATGTTAATAATATGTAATTGAACTCTGATAATCCCATAAATTAATACAAATGGAGCCGGGGTTTTGGCTCAGAGGTAGCGCGTCTTCCTCGTGTTCTGGGAGTCCCGGTTCATTCGGGCATGATTGTTCTGTGTTCTATCTATGAGATGTGTAAATAGGTCACCCTGTAAAATGGGACTGTGCAAGCGCGTGTGTGTATGTTTCATCCTCATATGAGCTAGAAGTCAGACTTCTTCCCTCGGGTGCTCAGGGGCCCATACTCTCAGAAGTCACTGCACCCCTATTTCCGTGGTAAAAAGCGGGCACGGCATCATCATCATCATCATCATCATCAATACAAATGGAGTCGAAAAGACATAAAATCTTTGTAATATCGTCATCTGAATAGCATGACAGTTCTTGTGTGTGTCTATACTCAACTCTTTGAAGGCAGTTTCAAAATCGACCTCAGTAAGAGTATGCATTTTTTTGTTTCATTAAGTCAACAGTAACAGTAAATATACGAAGTGCTTTTATAGATCATTTTTCAATTTTATCAAGATGAGTTGCTTTATAAAAATGTGCATTTAAAGAGCTCTATTGATATCATATATGACACAAAGGATATCCCGTGCAAAAAAATGAATGCTAAGAGTTGATGTAACAATTATTGAAGTTATCTCACCAATAGTTACGAAAGTTAAAATAAATGGTATGCATTTCACAAACAACTGTTTTGATGATGATGATTTCATGCCCACTTTTTACCACGGAAAGAGGGGGTGCAGTAGCTTCTGAGGGTATGGATCCTTGAGCACCCGAGGGCAGAAGTCTGACTTGTAGCTCATATGATACTGAAACACACACCCACACGCTTGCACAGCCCCTTTTTACAGGATGTTACATTCACACATTTCACAGATAGAACACTGAAGAACAACCCTGCCTGAACCAGGATTCAAACCCGGGATTCACAGAACACCAGGAAGACATGCTACCTCTATGCCAGGACGCCTGCAACTAACTGTTTTATTCAGTGGGATAAAACCAGATCAATATTATTTGTAAAGAATAAAAGCAAGTGTCCAATAACCTTAAAGTATCCTGAAACAACCAGAAATAAACATAATGAAATAAATAAGTATCTTCATTTGTTTAAGGTCTTGGCTATCCGTTAGATGCACGTTTTCAAAGCAACTCGAATGCATTCAAGAAAGTTTTTGACAATAAAAGCAAAATTATGACTTTCTTTGATTGAAATTAAAATTAAATTCTTTACTACGCCATTTCATTATTGAAATTAATATCTATACCACTTAAAGTCTAAATTTTACGTCCCCGAAGGGAAGCCAAAACGTTTAATAGATGCAATTCTGAAAGCTACAACATATATAGAGCCACGACATATTTCTAAACCATGACACCAGCCACGGAATATCCCTAAGTTTTCCCCCAAATCCCGAGGGAAATGTTTAAAATCGAGGGCAATAAAGCTTTTCGGTCACTCATCCTCTTTTCCCCTTTTGATTTCCTGCGGCTCGCTCTCCTCCCTGAAAGAATCAGGAAATTGGAAACTGTGTGAGTAACTTGTATCCATTTCTAGCGACCGTTCTGACAGCGATGTTTGAGTTCGGAAATGAAGAAGCTCGGAATTCTTATGAGGGAGAAATTGCTCCTGATACTCAAGCACAACAAGAAACTGCTATTTCGTTTCACTTTTCCTGTTTCATTGTTAATGATTTCTGCCATTTAAAGGCAATACATCTTCTTAATTTTTGTGCATTCGGATTTTTAATTGGAAAATCCTTCCTCTTTAATCAGATAAAGTTGATATTTCAACTGTTTCTAAATAGTGTTTTTATAGAGGTGGACATTTTTTTTTATGTTTGGAATATCTTCTTAAGTTTTTTAAATTTCTTTTATAATCTATTCTTGGTATTGAAAAATTTGGAATTTTCAGAATTTGAAATGTGTAAAATCTAGCGATTCATTTTTTAGTAAAATATTAGAGATAAGAAAATTACGATTTATACATAATATTAAACAGCTTTACATTATAAAGGCAGTTTTATTTCAGCATCAAATAAAACTGCCTTTCAGAGAGGAGGAATTTTTCATTTGATTGTTTAGATTAGTGTAAAGTTTTTCGGAATATCTATTTAAAGCCTCTATTAGGAAAGTATACTGTACGAGATCTCACTGGTGGTGTTCGATATTTTGGATGCCAGTTAATATCGCGAAGAAATTGCTATGATATTGAGGGTATTTTGTATCTGAACTATAATATCCTTTACAACAGAGGATTGTATAAATTTCAATTCTGTTTGCGAGGGTTAAGGCGACCAGGGACCTTTAAAATGACCTTTTGCAATTTTCACCTTAGCAATTTGAAATTTTACAGGCATTAAGAGTAACACTATGGGAGATGACACACAAAATTTTAACGTAATATATTAATTTATTTATAAGTCAGGGGGTTAATATAATATAATATTAGCGATAAATAACGTTAAAGAAAAATGTTTCAGGTGCTCCAAATTTGTTCGAAAGCGCTCCAATTTTAATTATTACTTATTCTAAACCTTTTGAAACAAAAGTTCGGATTAACTTTAAGTTTGAGTACAAAATATCAAAATTTTGTAATAACTCAAAACTACTTAAACTATAAAAAAACAGTAGTTTTAAGGTATTATATTGGTTAATTTTGATATTTCATACTCAAACTTAAAGATTAATCCCAGCTTTTGTTCCAAAAGGGTTAGAGAAAATAATAATGAAAATTGGAATTCTTTCGAAGAAATATGGAGCTCCTGGAACATTTTTCCTTAACGTTATTTATAGTTAATATTATATTATATTAACCCCTCTTAACTCATAAATAAATTAATATATTACAGTAAAAAATTTTGTGTCATCTCCTATAGTGTTACTCTTAATGCCTGTAAAATTTCAAATTGCTAAGGTGAAAATTGCAAAAGGTCATTTTAAAAGACCCTGGTCGCCTTAAAAGGCCTAAAAAATTGAGTTTTTTAATACTATGATTTGGGAATACTTTGGAGATATCAAATTTGATGTCCTTTTTTCTTTACTAAAAATATTTATTTAATTTATAATTGTTTGGTTATTACTTTATTACAGTGCAGAAAACTTTCTTTGATTCAAAGTCTTAAGAATGTTTTGGGTAAAAACATGAATTGGCAATCAAATGCCCTTAAATTTGTAATTTTTAACAATATATTATGATAACATGAGATAAATCTATTGTATTAAAGTGTTTTTGTAAAATAGTGTACTTTATATCGTTTTATGTTGCATATATTTTCAGCCCTACATTTAATCGTTATATGCATATATTTTCAGACTTTCATTTAATCTTTATATATCACAATTAGAATTAAGATGTTATATATCACAATTGGAATTAAGATATTTATATCATAATTGTAAAAAATCTTTTAATCAAAAACAGAAAAATACATAATTATATGCTCTACAAAACTCATTTATTAAAAATTAGAAATATTTATTAATTTTAATATTAATTATGTCAGAACATGATGCTGTTTTGGCAATGAGGTTTTTGGCGTCAACTAAAATCCAAAGGCAAAAAATAAAAATGTTATTATCTGTATACGAGCATCTAAAAAAAATCAGCTTTTAATAATGCGTTGCCATTGCATTTACAAAAGCTCTAATTTTTTTTAAAAAATAAGTTAACGACTACAGAAAATAAAACCTAGAAAAATGTCATTTTAAGCATGTGACTATGTGAAATGAAATAAATGGGAAATACGTTATTTTTTAAAACAATAATCGCGATACAACGTTTTTTTAATCGTTGGCATTACTAAAGTGACTCACTCAATGAAACAATTATAATAAATAAAAATATAATTTAACTTGCACGAGCACGTGGTGCTTGGCCTTCCAAGAAAACGTAGTCGGATATGTTACATTTAAATATGCATGACAGATTTCATTTTAATCTTTAGTATTAAAATTAAAAATTAAATTCATTTCTATTATCAAATAGCTCTCCTCTGATTTTATTTAATTATCAGATAAAATTGAATGGGTTTTTTTTCCTTCAGATCTTTGGTATTTAAATTTATAAACAATGTACTAATAAATCAATGCATACTAATCTTTAAATTGTTTTTTAATTATGAATTTGAGTAATATTAGCTAATTAACATCCAAAATATTGATGTAATTAAGATTAAATTCTCTAAATAGGTGGACGAATAACAGCAACAAAATCCCTGATTTTTCTGAAAATAGAACCTTAAATATATTTGAAAATGATACATAATAAAGAAGAAACTATTTCTAAATAACAGTTCAGAGATAATAATAAAAAATAAATCAAACAAGTCAAATTACAATAGGAAATGCGTTGAATGTTATCTGTTATCATTCCGAATTGCTTTGCGATGGTGAAAAGTAAACAAGTCGTATCGTTACTGACAGATAATTGGGATTGCGCAGAAATGTCGCGCAAGTTGTTCATTAGTTTTCACATGAGCACTCCATTACACTATGAATGATATGATACTAACCTGGGATAATAATATTGATGCATTAGATCTGTGTAGAGTGAGTAGAATTAGACGAGGACCAGTCTGTTCTTGAGACCTTTTTATACTTTCTCATATTACAAATGCGTAAAGAAAAAATATCATAATCGTCAAAAAAAAATTAAGTCTTGAGATTTTGACGAAAGCCCATGTTTTAGATCTTCTTAAATCAGACAAACATAGTTTTAGATCTATGCTTGTGTCTTTTTGAACTCAATCTGGTATTGTGACTAAAAAAAACCCTCTGAAGATCTAGTTACATTAGTCCTTACACTAAACTCATAGAATTCTAACAAGTTGAAGACATAGCTTCTACAGAGGATATTCGTTATTTCAGATGTTCAAGAACTCGTAGAACTAAATGAATAAAATTTGGCACACAGATTTTACAGTGTAGCTATGTTTCAAATTGTGAACCTAATTCTCTTGACTTGTATTTACGCGTGCATCCAAACATGAGAACAGCAAAATGTGACATTTAGAAAGATGAAACGTAGTAGCCAGTTTTATTATTGAAATATGTTATTAATTTAAATGTGAATTTAGTACAAGAAAAGATTGATAGTCTTTGAGTATGTACTTTTGCTTGCACATCGATCGATAAGTAAAAAAAAGACAATGACTTATAAATGAAATTTTGTTAATAAAATTATAGATCTTTATAAAATGTTGGTTCGAATCAGTCAGACGATTTTTTTACCAGAAATCGAAAATAAAATTCTGAGAATGTATAGATATCACGGCGTTGCATTAAGTTATACAGGGTTAGGGTTGGGAGTAATGTTTTTATTATAGAGTATAATTCAAAGTTATGATAAAACCACTCTTGCAGATTTTTATTTTTTACTTAATTTGAATATGCCTGCCTAATTTTGAAAGAAATTCTTAAGAAAGAAGTATGGATTTGAGAATAAACAAGCAAAATAATTAAGAAAAATTTAAATTGCCCAAAAATATAATTTGGTATATAATTTTAACATCAAAATTGTAGGTGTATTCAAAACTAAATCCATCCATGAAATTTCCAAATAAATCCATCAATCCATCCAAATCCTTCACCTGCACATAAGTGATAAATAAAAAACTCAACTACTTTAAAAAATAAAATTTGGAAAATTGTAACGTAGTGTTCAGTTTTGTTTTAAATCGGCAGGAATATAGCCTGAAGTACTTACTTGAATTTTTTACTATGCTATATTAGAAATTATTTCTTAAATGCAAATACATAATCAAACACGAAAATTTAAGTAAATATCTAAATAACAGATGCAGAAAATATGTCAAACGTCCATTTAAAATAAACTTTTTAAAAATCAGAATTCGTTTTTTTTCTGTTACTCTTTTTTTTACAAATGTACTCTTTCATGATTATTATAAGCTTTCAAAACATATTTACCTAATATGTTTATTTTATTATATACCTAACATGTTTATTTTTTTAAAATTAATTCATCAATTTTTTTATGGATTATTTATTTTTTATATAAAAAAAGGTAGTACTCGTATAATCTTCAGCTGAAGATGGATTTACTGAATGAACTAAGAACGCTCTGTTCAATTACTTAATTGATAATAATTCATAAAAAATATTACATTAGAGCAGATTTTGAGTTTTTTTCCAGCATATAATAAATGTCTATTCATCATAAACACAATAATTTTTGGAGATTTTTTATGTTCATACACAATATTCTTTTTCAGTATATGCACCTGCTGATTATGCATGTTCTAACAAGTCACTATTTTTTAAAAATCCTATATAAATCCACTAAACTCTATTGATTTTATTTTCCTAAAATCTGAATCCTTTACTTAAGAAAATATTGAACAGTTTTTGAGTCCATCGTAGAACTAAAAATATCATTTTATATACTGAAACTAAAAGGAACAGCTCACTTACTTCACACGCACCTTACATTGGCAAATGCGAAGAGGAAAGAAAGGTTTAAAAAATAAATACCAATTGTTTCCGAAGCGGGAGTGAAATTTGAAAGTGAAATATGAGCTGATTCAAGATATCTTGCAGAAAACGGCGAGATAAAGACAAAGGGAAATTTATGAGTAAATATCTACAGTAGGATTGGGGTAATATTGGGAAATCTAGGGCCATCCATTGAAGAAGGGCTTGAAAATGTAAAAAATAGACGATTTTAAAAATATTTTTTACTGGAATAAATCATTAATATATTTTTATCTTATAAGCCCGTTTTACTAGAAACCCAATAAAAAGATTTTAGATCTTTCTCTATACAGAAAAGAATATAGGATAGAGACCACTTTCCTTTATTATTATTTAATATTTGTGTGTTGTGACTAATGGCACTTGCCATGGATACGCTTCCACTGATACAATCAGCAGATTTTAAGTCTAAGAAATGCGTCTGTTTGTTTTACAAATAGTGCCATCAAAGGCCAAGAGTACGACTTAGCTACAAACACGTCACAACTCTTTTTAGGGGGAGGACTTCATTCATGCAAATTCATTCATTCATCTGAGATCGTAATTGACGACCTGGAACAGGGAACGATTACCTCTGACACAGTACCCCCAAGAGTTATTACTCTCTATATGGAGGGCTTTGCGACCCCGAACAGATTTAACGAGTGCCAATCGCCACACACTCGGGGAATCTTTTGGTCGGTGAGCTTCGAACCCGTAACCTAAGGAGTACGAGTCCTACGCTCTACCAACGAGGCCATCCTGGCCCATTATTTAATATTTGGAATCGTTTTGCATGGGTGACAGGCCGTGATCTTTTAAGTGCAAAATCTTTTTTCAATGTGATCCTTGACGATTGAAACCATTATTGAAAAATATTGAGTCCATCAGTTATTACTGAATTATGAAAGTTTTCTTTATTTCCCTATTCCTAAACTAATCTCTTAACTCTCTCTCCCTTGCTGCTTCTGAGTCAGCGTGATTTTATAATTTATGCTGACAGTATGAGTGCTCTGGAGACACTCACCAACTATAAATATCAAATGCACCTACTTGCCATCCAGATATTTTCTACATTGAGACTCTTACAAAATAGAAGATTCAGTATCATTTTTAGCTGGGTTCCAGGGCATGTAAGTATTTTAGGAAATGAAAGGGCTGATTATTTTAAATTGATAGAATAAATAGATAGCTCATATTTTAAATTGATAGAATAATTTCTAAATGTAAAAATAAAGTAAGACTCTCAAAGAAATTAAAAAATATGCAATGAAACCATATGTCTGAATAATCGCAAGAGCATTTAAAGATATCCACTGACTCCGGTAGAGCCTTACCTTATTAACGAATTCGGAGTTCCCAAATTGCAATTCGAAATCATTAGAAGAGGGGCAAGCATTGGAGGGGCCAAAGACATTAACTAAGAAACACGGAAGGTGAATCAAAATGGGAAAGTTCCTTGTCCTCGAAGGAAAGGGGGAATTTCTAGGAACCTATACCCTCTCAAGAATCTGTAGAACTCTCATTTCCATTCCCAAATGCATCTTCCGGAGCACTCTTCAAAAAGGGAAGGAACTAAAACAGTTTCTAATTTTCTATCTTTTAGAAAAGGGCAAAATTAGGCGAAAAGAAAAGTCGTGAGTAAATAAAGACCTTTATTTTTCTGTTCCTTTAAACACGTGACCCATGATGCGATAGATAAACTTCTGGAAGCATTCTTGATTGTTGCCAACATTTGTAGAATCGATATCTTTCAGTTGCTTAATTAAGATTAATTCAAAATATTAAATTCACCATAACAATTTCTCTTTCATTTGCTTTCCTGTACAGATAATGGATACAGCTTCTCATAGTATTTCTGGCTAGCTTTATATTCAGGAAAAAAAAATTCTTTTTCAGATTATGTGCATGATTACTATGCATGTGTTGTATCATTTAGCAAAATACTATCCTTCAAACATAGTCACTAGCTTTTAGAAATAGTGCATAAATTCACTTGATTTTTTTGATTTTATTTCCCGAAAATCTTTTTCCTTTCTATGGAAAAATATACAACTGGTTTTTTTAATCCTTAAGTAGAAGTAATAACACAATTTCGTTTAGAAAATTAAAAAGAAAATTGACTTATTTCAAACAAAAAAGTAGTATTTAAGAATAAAAATGGAACTAAAAATAAATACTAATTTTCGAAATATGTGAAATTGAATGAAATGTGAGGTGGTTCAAAACTTTCTATAGCAAATTGAAGTATTAAATTAAAGTGACATTAATAAATAAGTATTGTAATATTAGAACTTTTTCCCTTTTTATAGAGAAATATTCACCCGAGTTTTATTTTCAGTCCAAAGTAGATATAATAAAAAATTGAACTGAAATCTGCCACGCATATTTCAATGTATCATGTCAGAACACAGTTTCTTGAACGGCCAAGCACCACGTGCTCGTGGGAGTTAAATTATACTTTTATTTATTTTAATTGTTTCATTGAATGAGTCCCTTTAGTATCGCAAAGGTTCCAAAAAAACTATGTCTCGCATTGATTTTTTTAAAAAATATATCACACTTCCTATTTATTTCATTTCATATAATCGCGTGCTCAAAATGACATTTTTCTCGGTTTTATTTGCTGAAGTCATTAACTTGTTTTTTAAAAAATCAGAGCTTTTGTAAATGCAATGGCAACGCATTGTTAAAAGCTGATATTTTAAGATGCTCGAGCAGGTAATAAAATTTTTATTTTTCGCCTACGGGGTTCTGTTGACGCCAAAAACCTCATCCCAAAAGCAACATCATGTTCTGATATGATTATAAAACCATTTCGAAATTGAAAACTAAAAGGAAAATTGATTTATTTGAAATAAAGGTAGTATTTACGAATAAAAAAAAACTAAAATTAAATACTAATTTTCAAAATGTGTGTAATTGAATATGAAATGTGAGGTCGTTCAAAGTATCCTACAGCAAATTGAGAGATAATTATTAAAGTGACATTAGATAAGTATTGTAAATTTAGAGCAAGATCGGAAAATTTATATTCTAAAGAAAGGATCGCGGAAAGGAAAGAACACTCGTGGTTTAAACTTTTCTCACAAAAATAAACCATTCAAATATTTCGTCGCTACTTTATATGACCTCTTTTCCCGCAAACTCAATAAAATGGATTCTAGATCGTTTCCTTTTAAGTAAGAGGATATCAGTAAAGTAAATAATGCCATACCACTTTCTTTTAGTTTTGTTTGATACTTGTAGTCCATTTTGCAAAGGTGGCAATAGAGCCAATTTTAAGGGAGATACTAAATTTCTTTCAGTGAATTCTTATCTAGTTGTTATTGAAAAGGGTATAATTCTATCAAGGCATTTCTGAAATGCCTTTTTCTATGTTTCCCATCAATTAAATGAGATGGGTTATTTCTTTTAAAATCGTTTAGCTATCGCATGTGAAAACAATGGTTTATATTGTGCAATTAAGCGTTTTAACTGACAGAAATGTGAGGAGAATTGTGTCTGCTCTAAAAATAAGTTTTGGATTTAGGGCTTTCTGGAACTGAATTGGATGGAGACATAACTGCGAAAAAGATCAGGACAAGAAATTATCAAATGTATATGAATACTAAGCTTTACTAAAATACTGTGAAGAACAATAGAAGTTTAATGAAGAAAAGCACCGATTGGGTCCAATTTTAGTTATATTAGCAAATTTTTGAGTCATCCGATTTACTCTTTGAATCTTTTAAAGGAAATAAAGAAAGCTGAAGAGCCTGAGCACAATGAAAAGAAGTACAGAAAGTATAATGACTTATTAAATATTCTTGTTCTCAAGGAAGCGGACAGATTGTACACTTTGAAGAATTTGGTGTACTCTAATTTCCAATGATTTTGAACGATTGCTTTCAAAATATTCTTTTTTCTATAATAATGAATGTAATTAATAAATCAGTTTCTAATTTATTGTGTTTAAGAGAAGGCAAGAGACGTGGAAAACATAAGTTATCATTTTTTGAAGATTTCCGTTTCAATAAAGATAAATTAGATATTGATTTAAAACAAATACTAACTTTTTGTATTTAATATTTAAATAGCAGAAAAAGCTATCTTTATTTGTCAAATGTTTATTTTAAATTAATATTTTATTGGAAAATGATTAATTTTCAAGATGTTACTGATAAATGATATGATATATTTTTAAAAATGTTTTTTTGTCAAAAAATGTTCATTTGTTCTACTGAAAATTATTTTTCTGTTTATCTTTAGGTGGAATTTTTCGTTTCATAACTAAGTACTGTATTATAAAAACTTCATAATTATAATTTCAACTACACTTTTATAATGAAGTATAACTAGCATCTCATTTACCAAATCGAGTCAAACTGCAACAGATTCGGGATTCTCAATCGTTTCTCCTAACATTTTACTGATTTAAATTCTCGGAACTACTACAGTACTTTTTACTTTTAATTACAGTACACCCCAGTACTTTTTACTTTTAATTACAATAATCCCCAGTACGTTTTAAGAATTTTATTATCTCTATATATCATTTAAGAAAATACTATGCATTTTAACACAGTCCTTAGTTTTTAAATCCATATATAAATTCACAAGACTGTTGATTTCATTTTTTTAACTTTTGATTATTTTTCGAACAAAAACATTTGACAGTTTTTGACTTAAATATAGAGACAATACTCTGTTCTGAAACTATTATGTACACCTGACTCAAATAAAAAAAAAATAACACTTTCAAATATGAAAAAGAAAGTTAAAAAAAATAAACACCTTATGAAATAAAAATGAAATTAAAAGTGAAATAGGAAATGATTCTAAATCTCATGCAGAAAACGACGGATTAAATGCGAAGGTCACTTCTAAGTAAATATCTGTTGTGAGATTAGGGCAATAACTGAAAATCAAGACCTATCCATTCATTCAAATAGGATTTGAAAAAGTAAAGAACTTGTCATTTAAATTTTTCCCGCCAAAACAAACCACTTCTTACTTTTTATGTCCCGTTTCTCCCCAAAGCCAATAAAATGGATTCTAGATCGTTTTCCTTTAAGAAGTAAGAGTATACAGTAGAAGAAAAAAAATCCTACCACTTTCTTGAAGTATTATTGAATGTTTGGAGTCATTTTATATGGGTGGCAGGTCACCAAATTTTAAGGCTGATGCTAAACTTCTTGTAGAGAACTGGACTTTCTTTGACGACTGAAGCTGTTATTGAAATCCGTATGAATCAATCACTTATGACTCAGTTCATCATTTCCTTTGCTTACTTTAACCTCTAGTAGGGTGACCTTGCTTAGTTCTTTGTAAAATATTCTGGTTTATATTATGTGAAGCTATTACTTATATTGAGTAATTTGCTGCTATAACTGGTAAAAAATATGATAAATTTCAGCTGTTCTTTAAGATTTTTAAGGCTTTAGTACCTTTCGAATTTGATTTACATTGAGTCGTCTGATATTAAAAGGATAGTTTCTATAAATTTATAAAATTAGGTAGATAACATATAATTTTTTATACAAGTTGATTAATTTATATTTTTTATTTTAATTTAGATCTAGAATGTTCTCGATAATGGGAGTGCTACAATTTTCATAAATATACATATGTATAGCACTTTCTGAATCACTGTTACTCACCTACATTATTTAATTCTTTCACAGTTCTTATCTAATCTATAATCCACTTTTTACACTTTTGACTTGTATCAAGATGTACACTGAAATAATGCTAACCGCTTTTATTGATACAAATTATGCCTAACGGAATGGAATAAATTGGTTTAAAACTTAGCATCCTCTTATATAATGAAAAACACATTTAAATGATTTGCTGAGAATAAATAGCAGAGTCGTGGCCGGAATCATAGGAGAATACAGGTTGAATTTTTAGTTCCTTTTATTCCATCACGGGAGCAGGCATTATTTACAAGCGAAGGCGACGTGCACAACACAGAACGACACAACACGGAATTCACGAAAGCTAAGTGTACAATAGGGGTGGTAAATCATTATCCCTCGTTTTAAATACCAAGACTTTGGTAAGGATAAATATTTTTATAGACCTTATAAACTTGGATTTCATTGGGGATTTCCATGTTCTCACGGATAAGAGGTAAGGGAAACACAGGGATCTTTTTAAAAGTATTTTGTTTAGGTCAGCAATTCATCTCTCCCTCGGAGTGTGTGAAAGTAACAGGCGTTTAGCTGTTTCAGCAATTTTACACAGCTTCTCTTGAATTAATTAACTAGAGCGAAAGAAATGGATCATGAAATAAGAGAATATTTCAGAATGATATTACTATGGGCTAAATTAAGATAGAGCTTTGGAAATTAATTAGGATTAAAATTAAGAGTTTAAAAATATCATTACATATATA
>JAOUZG010006964.1:2807409-2841304 GCA_026289955.1 Argiope argentata | reverse complement strand
ACACACACACACACACACACACACACACACACACACACACACACACATATATATATATATCCTAGAAGATAAATAAAAAATCTGATTATTGACGACAATTGTGCCCTGCTCCTTTGTCACAAAGCATGCTATCGTAGACATAGTAGACTTTCTAATAGGTCATACTCATTTCTAAATTTTTCACTAATGATATGGTTATTGACACTTCGTGAAGAATTTTTTCCGTAAAGGAATGAATAATATCAATGAGGATGAAGAGAGAAAAAAAATATCCATAAACCAGAATGTTTTTCAGGTAAAACGAGTCTTAAGTCAGGTTAATTACTGGTTTAAGTGAAATTATTTATATCAACGTCCCGTTGTAAAGCAACACTAGGGCTATTTTGGAACGGACCACTTAATTTTGAACAACAGTCAGATGCCGAGGACGACACCTAAGCCGGCACCCCTTATTCACACCACATTAGAGGGAGAATGTTTGACAATGAAAGATTTAATTTGGAACAGACCCCTTTACATGACGGTTCTTCGGTGGAATGGGGTCTCGAACTTGAAGCTCTACGGTTAAGGTTATGCCGTGACCTTACCACCAGGCCACCTCGGCCCTAGATTTAAGTCTGTGAAATTTTAACTACTATAATTCAACAAAAATGACGCGATTTACATAATTAAAATGTTTATATTCAAGAACACGTGTCATAATAGTTAAAATATTTTGGAACTCTCTTTCGATATTTTAGCAACAAATTATTTCATATTTAGATTAAAAACTGTTTCTTATCTGACTGCCTGAAATTTAAGAGCCCGAAAATTAGCCGAAGGCATTGAAAAATATTCATTCCTTTTTACAGATTAAAGTAGTTAAAAATACAGTAGCTGACTTATAATATATATTTCGTATTCCGAAAGTGTAGTTTAACTTAGTTTTTCAGATATTATTTAAATTATTTTAATTTACAAAGTAATCTATTTTATATTTTTACTATTAGATACTTTGCATGAGTCTGATAATGCATGAGTGGTTTATTGACAAATTATAATTAATATAAGTTTATCACACTCGTTGGTTTCATGCAAATATTTTTGAAATAAACATATTACAGATATGCCACACTTAAAGTCCTAGTTCCAAAATTTAGTTTTTCTTGTAGGTGGAATTTTTAGAAAGTCATTTGAGACATTATACAAGACAACATGTTTTGCGTCAAATGACTTTCAACTTCAGAATTAAATTAAATGTACATTCCTATATAATTAAACTGCCTACTCTACTTCAATTTACTCATTTAAGCATTGAAATTAATGAGTTTTGTTTAAATCAGTGACTCAGGTAATGTATGTCAGCGGATTTTAGCCATTTTAGTTAAATGAGTTCTAACAGGATGATGATTTTCCTTTCGTATTTTGATTTATTAACTTTATATTTGAATTCAATTTTAATGTGTTTATTTTTGTTTTGAGTATTAGCATAATTTTCTTTTATTTCTTTAAAGGAGATACAATGAGTTACGAGAAGTTAGCCGGGTATCAGTGAAAAGTCACTAAATAAATTTTGTGGAATTCAACATTATTTGGCATTTTTACGTTGGCGCCCGGCTAACGGAAAAGTACAAATATAATTACACAGCTTAATTTTTTCAGAAATTTGATGAAAGTTTTGCTTGTATTTTTATCATTGAAGATTTTATATCAATAAGGGAGAAATTTGTTAATTTAGCTATTGAAAAAGTTGTTTTCACGCTAACTTATAGAGTTGGAAAAGTTTATTTCCTATTAAACACGTTTAATTTAAAAAACAATAAATACAAGCTTATTATGACTTATTTTTACGAACAAAGATAAATACCACTTATTTATGTAAAAAAATATAAGAATCAGCATGAAACCTGCTTCTTCTTAAGTAATACAAACAAAAATCCATCTTTTCCTGTTTTTACAATTATTTTTTCAATTTTTTTCGTGATAAAAATTTCGATTATCAATATTTATAGGAAGAGAGTTATATAAATTATAGAAAGAAGTTCTTATTAATTTATAAGGGTACTTTTCTGTTAGCCGGGCGCCGGCAAAAAAAATCACCAAAAATATTTTCTAAGTTCTATTTTTATTAGAGATTTTATTTTGTTTTAAAATCGCTCTAAAAATTTGGCAGAATTCTACATTATTTGGCGATGTTTCACTGGTCCACCGCTAACGGGAAAATACCTTTATAAGTTATATAAATAAGATGGAACTTTAAATTATTCATCTTATATATAATTTAACTATATAAAATCTGAACTAACTTAAGATGTTCAATTATATGAAATAAAATTGCAAAAAACCAATCAGTATTCCTATACACTGAATTTCAATATATAAGAATAAAAAATTGTAAAAGAAATTTGGATATTTTTAACCTTAATTTTTCGTCCCAAAATGGATTTTTTCTATTCTAAAATATTTATAAAGAAATTCCAAAACTGATATTTGAAAATTAATTTGTTTTAAATAAAATTATTTAAATTAGGCATTTCTTCCATATTTCGTAAACATTCTTGTAAATATGAGTCTACTTTTCCGTTAGCCGGACGTCAGTGAAAAATTGCTAAAGAAATTTGAAAAATTGCCGCATAATATAGAATTCCACCACTTTAAAATCGCTATACGAAATTTGGCGAAATTTAACATTATTTGCCGATTTTTTGCTGGCGACCGGATGCGGAAAAGTACCTAAATATGCGCTTACTCTTTAAAAATTGTAGCAAATTAACTTGATTTTTTTTTTGAAGCTCTACCAAAATCTTTAGAAATTCTTCATTAGTAATGTTGGATATTCAGACTCAATTTTCAATGAAAAATAGAAATATATATCACGAATAAAAAAATTTCTTCTAATTTCAACAACTGTATTCCTTTTCTAAAATATTCTAAAGCTAATTAATACAAGTGAAATTTGACATTTTTTGGATGCCATTAATTTAATTAACATTAGTTAAATTGAAAATCCTCCATAATTAAGAATTATTGTGGAAGTATTATTTTTTTATATAATTCACCTATAAACTTCATATAATTAATTATGAAGGACATAATTCTAAAAGCAGCCTTTAGTTTAAAGAAATTATTGCAACTATTACTTGAAACTGAAAACGCGTTAAGAAAAAAAATTATTTGATGCGACTTTAGCACAAAAGTTTAAAATATTTATGATCTCATTTCATGTATTTTTCATTTCATTCACTTTGTACCCATTTTTCTAAACAGTTAATAATTATTATATTACTGCTGAATAGGAATAATTTCTTTGTGGATTTAAAAGTATCAAATATTTGAAGAAATTCGCATATTTTCCTGTAAATATAATTAGAAAATGTATTTACCAGCTCAAATATGGAAATGAGAATAAAAATTGTTGTAATTAAATGCTACGTTTATTTGTGCAATATAATCAATAAATTGTTTTATTTTCAAAAGAGAGGATGGTAGAGGTTATATTTCTGATTAAAAAAATGTACTATTGAGAGAGAGTTGTACCGCTCTTTAGGTATAAAGTTTTCAACTTTCATACTGGAAAAGAGGATAATTATGAGTTTCTGAGACAAACCGTCCAACTCTTTTACCAAAGTTGATTTTACGTTCTGACTGCTCTGGGAGGAAGAAAATGTAATAGTTAACTGCTAAATACAAAAATTAATAAAAAATTTCAATCGAATCGTGTATTGATCAAACCTACTTTCTTGTAACTCAAAATTTAATTTTTTTTAACTTTCAAAATTTTTCAGATTTTATTAATAATCCAAATAATAGAAGTTCTAAGTATATTTGCTTTGGACTTTCAAAATCGCCTTATTTTAGACAAATTATTACTCTCTGTTTCTTAAAACAGTGTTTCTAATTTTATTCTTTAATCAAACA
The DNA here is from genome assembly GCA_026289955.1 of Argiope argentata. NCBI lineage: Eukaryota > Metazoa > Arthropoda > Arachnida > Araneae > Araneidae > Argiope > Argiope argentata. The sequence goes on along the minus strand of JAOUZG010006964.1, from coordinate 2,837,407 downwards.
AAATTTTTAAATTTCTTTCTAAACATGTCAGAATATGATATTGTTTTTGAGATGAGGTTTTCGGCTTGAACAAAAATCCTTAAGCAAAGCATAAAAAACTGTGTAGGCGAAAAATAAAAATTTTATTATAACGAGCATTTCAAAAAATCAGCTTTTAATAATGGGTTGCCATCCCATTTACAAAAGCTCTGATTTAAAAAAATAAGATAATTATTAGCAAAAATAAAACCTAGAAAAATGTCATTTTGAGCATGTGATGATATGATATGAAATGAAATAAATAGGAAATGTGATATTTTTTTAAACAATAAATACGAGACACATTTTTGGATCGTTTGCAATACGAAAGTGACTCATTCAACGAAACAATTAAAATGAATTTAAAAAATTGCATCCATTTATGAGCACATGGTGCTTGGCCGTTCTGACATGATACTGTTTTGATGGTGATCCGACATGATACGTTGAAATATACATAGATTTCCTTTTAATCTTTTTCAGTTTGTGTATTTGTGTGCATGTGTGTACCTGTGTGTAATTTTTACTATATTGAGGCCGGGATAGCTTGGCTGGCAGAGAGTTGGACTCGCATTTCTTGAAATGAATTCGAACTCCACCGGCTAAAGGCTCTCTGAGTATAATGTGGCTGGTGCACATGTAAATCTCACCTAGAAACAAAGTCTTCCAAGTCCAGACAATAACACTGGGGTAAGGGTTCAGAGGTGATTATTCTCTATTCAGATCAAAATTACGATGAGTGAATGAAATCCGTCCTTTAAAAGCGGTTGTTACGCATGACTACCTAAGTCTCACTCTTGGCCCTAGATGGCGCTACTGAAGAATAAGGGATGTTAAATCTCTGCTTAAAAGCGCTTACTTTGTTAGGGGATTGTCAATGACAAGTGCCACAAAAACATTTACTGTAAAAAAAAAAGCTCTAAATCATCATATTTTCTGCTCTTAAGTTCTGGTTTTTCATCGGCACAGATAACAGCTGTGGCCAGTCACTGCATCTTCTTCAGGTCAGGTGTCCACCTTCTTTCACACCTTCTTCTATATTGAGAATCTTAAACTGGATACGAAACCAATTTTACTGGCACATGCGTATTATCCCGCCATTCTGTCAAAACCTCGCCAAACGCGCCACATTATATTTTGGTGGCCAAAATTCTTTAATGCTTTTTAATAGGTGGAAAACCAATTTTTTTTCGCTTAGGCGATCTATTGGCGATATGTTTTTGATTTGGCGGAAATGGTCTACGGGATAATACGTATGGGCCATTTCACTTGGCTTTGTTGCTGTCCGATGACGTCCGAAAGCTAAGCAAAAGAAATTAAACCTTTAAAAGATCCTGTTTATTGTGCATAATTGTATCAAAAATAACTAATAATCGATGTACGAATCATATCAGAAATTTGTTAATAATGAAAGTTACTCTTGCATCAAATATTTTTTGCAACTTAATTGTATATACCATTAATTGCCAGTATACGAAAAAGGTTTGAAAAATTACTCTAATTACTCTATAATCAGATTGTTAAATCTCAAATTGAACTTAATTGTTTATAAATATGCGAATAATTTTATTTATATTTATTATGAATTAAAAGAAGAAAAAAAAAATATTAAGTTAGTATCATATAGTTAATACAGTTACATACACTTAATCATAGGTCTCTGTTCTTTATCATCATGTGAGAACATGATGATTTTATTAGGAGGCTTTGGTGTCTCTGAAATTTGAAGGCAAGAAATATTCTTTTTTTCGTTGGCAGATAGTGAGTCACCTGACCGATGATACTTGAGTTTGTTTTGTCAGTATTATTTGAGGTATTTAATTAATTTTATTATCAATTGCTTTTAGTTTGTCGTTTCTATGAAATGACGTCATATTCCAGTTTGTTTACGATATCTTACTTTTAAATAATTAATCTCGGTCTGAGAATATTGTCTTTTGGTATTTTTCTTTCAATCTCTTTCAGTTTCAAATATCGAATTTTGTAAAACGCGACTTATTTATTATTTAATGATATTATAAGCGCATTCTTACTAATTGTATTTCTCAAAATACTGTAAATATTAGAATATAATATTGATATCAATCTGCATTGCGTTCATTGGATTTGACCACATACACAATAGCTTCCAGCAATAGTGAACTTTTCGTTGAAATTACTGGTTTTTTTAATTATTAAAATCGACCACAATCTGAAACTTTGTTTGCCAGCTAGAAAATTGAAAATTAAAATTAAAAAGAAAAAAATCATTAAAGAGAGAGAAGTCTCGTAATTTTTTCAAACCGGTTTAAACTGGTTAACGACTTAAATTAATCAAGATACATAACCACTTAAAAATAATAATGTTATCACATAATAACTTGAAATTTGCGGCCGTAGATCTCATTTTTTAAAAACAAATCACTCTTAATTTAAGAAATAATTTTTTACAGATGAATGTTTTATTAAATATCTTCGTAATGACGTGTAGATAAACGCAATAACTAAAACAGTGAAATGTATTTTAGCAAAAATTGCTGAAAATATATTTTAAAAGATTAATCAAAAGAAACTTGCTTACCAACAAAAATTATTATTATAGAAACTCTATTCATTTGTGCGTTAAACATATTAAAATGGGATTTTTTTTGTAACAGCATAATGAATAATTGAGTAAAAAATACTCATATATTGTTTCCTTTTTACCTATAATTAATATATTTTTTATTTTAAAGATTCAGTCTTAGTGAGTCAATAAATTAAATTATAATAAAATATGATTCTAAGAATTTTGGAAAATCTATAAATGTAAATGCCTTCTGATTTCAATTTCAATACAAAAAGTTTATTTAATAATAGTAATAAAAATAATAATAGTAATTTCACGAAAAATCTCACTCACGCTGAGAGATTTGTTTTATTTCAAATAATTAACTTATATATAATAGACTAACTGTCTTGTTCTTTATCAAGTTTAAAATAGCCGATACGCCATTCGCATAGCATGACGTCTCACTGTTTTTAATTTGTGCATATTTTTTTTTTCTCACGATAGAAATTGTTTTGAAATTCGTAATAAATTTAAAAATTCACTGTGATTTCAGTTCTGTTCATATATTATTTTCTTCACTGATATTGTCTTTTTGCTGTATTGCAGGCTGTATTTTTGTATTAATTATACCGCAAACTAATTTTGTGTTTAATTTTCCTGAAAAGTTTTCATTGCATTATTTATGTTTATTCCCAAAAGTATATCCTAATTTCATTCACATAGATAAGATCTAATTATTTTATCATCTAAATAACATTGTAGAGCTTGATTCGGTCACTACATAAAAGTTTTAATTCTCTCCAGAATTAAGCGAATCTTCTTTTAAAAAATGCATTAAGTGATTCCATTTATACACTTGCACAAAATCACAAACTTAAAAAAAATCAGACTAATCTTCCAGATTCCGCGAACTAAAACGATTTCTAATTTTAGTTCCGAATGAACTTCATTACTTTAACCTTTTAATTTGGGCACAAATAACTACCATTTATTTGGCAGAGCAATTATTACTTTTTTCCTTGGAGATTTTCTCTAATATCGTGGATTGCATGGAACAATTCAAATTACACGCTTTCAAACACTAATAATTTATTTCCTTTCTAGTTGTTCAGTGCCCGACCTTAGTCGGAGAAATTATTTCCATTTATCATTTTAATGCCTAAGTCACAAGAAAGAAAATTGAAAACCAAGATTCCATTATATGAGGATACTAAGTCTCTTCTAAAGATGATTAGACGACGAAAAAGGATGACCTGTCTTTGTCTGTATAATAACTAGTTGCGTTTTATTTCTTTTTTTCAATGTAGAAAAATTGATGACCGCTTGCTAAATTTGCGCTCATTTCTGATTATGAAAGATGCTTGGATTTATTTGGTAGAAAAATAATGGTATTGTGTATCAGTTTTTTGTTATTTGTCATAGGAATTTTTTTTATGTAATCTTTTTTTAAGCTTTCGAATACATTATTTCTTGAAAAAGTGAACGAAAACGGAATTTCTTTCAGGAAACTAAGCTTATAAAAATCCTAAAAATAATTAACTTGACTGTAGAATACGTATTTGTTTCCAAGATAGTCCACATTTCTTCTTTGTAAAAGCTAACAAAAGAAAACGGGCCAATTGTGGCAAAATCAAATGAAACATCTGATTTTAAGAAATCAGATACTGTTATTTATAGTAATTAAATGTTTAAAAATTAATGTTTTTTCCTTCTTAATTTAAAATACATAATTTACAATTTTTTTCCTGTGTGCGGTTTTGGAATTTAATAGAATACTAGCATCAGAAAAGTTAGAAATTAAAACAATATTGTTGTTACGCGTGTTTTGTGTAATGCAATTTTGTATTTCATGAATTATACTTATTTTTATCATGGCAGAACATGATGTTTTGGGAATGAGACTTTGTGGCTACAACTAAAATCCGTACGCGAAAAATAAAAAAAATATTTTCTGTACGAGCATCCCAAAAAATCAACTTTTAATAACTCGTTGCCATTCCATTTTTAAAAGCTCTGATTTTAAAAAAATAAGCAAATGCCTACAGCAAATAAAACCAAGAAAAATGTCATTTTGAGAACGTGATTATAGGAAAGGAAATAAATAGGAAATGTGATATTTTTTAAAACAATAAATGCGAGACAGTGTTTTTTTGGATCGTTAGCAAAACTAAAATCATTAATTGAAACAATTAAAAGGAAAAAATATATATAATTTAACTTGAACGGGCACATGGTACTTCGCCACTCAAGAAATGATGCTCTGACATGATACATTGAAATATGCATAGCATATTTCATTTTAATCTTTATCATATTTTACTTGATTTTATCTGTATTATAAATTTATTTACATTTCATTAAGTTTTTTTTTCCTTTAAGGCATCTAACTAGGTTGTACAAATAAAAAAATATTTCCCCAAAATTTTCCAATAAAATATAAATATAAAATAAAAAATATTTCCAAAAATATTTCAATTTTGTTTTTGTTTTTGAATAAATTGAAAATTAAGTCAAAACTTTGTAGATTCTAAAACAGACTTTGTTTTAATATATGCTTGATAAAACTTGGATACAGTAATTTAAATAATATGCAACAAATAAAATAGAAAACAGTAATATTTTTAAATTAAAATGTGTGATTTCTTTTTTTTTACCTTAAATATTACCAAAATAAACTTCGATATGTTTATATTAACTCCTGCCAACCTATCCAGCCCGAGTTTGCTTATTTCTGCCACCTCTATTAAACAAAACATGAAAATTACAGGTAGTTCCAGTACATCTAGATGAACTAGTTTACAAGAATATTTCTTCTGAGGAATGAATATTTCATTAGGATTCACTCACAGAAAACATGAATTTTTAGAATCGATTCAAAACAATTTCATTAAATTTGGTATGTACGCATCCAAAAACTTCGTGTTTGTGATAAACAGCGATTTCTAGGATAGCTTCATTTAGGCATTTATTACAGACAGTGACCATTAACGACCATTTCAGGCCTTATGAAACTTTTATTTATCAAAACAATTTTTATCTTGTGATCTATCACGTTCTAAATATTTTTATCTATACATAAATAAAATAAAAAGTAAATATTTCAATTTTTTTTTAACTTACTCTGTTTTCTTTTCTAACATTGAAAATTTTGCTAATTTTTATTAAATAAGTACTGTTTCAAAACTTAAATACATTGAATGTATTTTTTTCTCCTAATAGTGACTTTCAAAGTCTGTTTTAGATATTTGGTACAGAAAAAAAATTAAGCATAATTTTAAAAAAAATCAGTTCTAGAACGTAGTAGGAGTAATAATTCAATAACAAAGAAGCATTATTATCATGCGAGAACAAGGTGTTGTTTTGGTTAGGAGGTTTGGAATTTGATCCAAAATCAACAGGCAAAAATATTTTTACCTGCTTTTACCAGTATTGTATTATGCTGTATGCTTCCTTGAAAGCGGATGTATTTTGAAAAGGTTTACTGCTTTTACCAATATTGCATGATTATTAAGTGTGCTTCTTTGACAGAAGATGTGTTTTTAAAAGGTTGACGACGAACTATGACATCGTAGCTGTTATTTTATCTCAAAATCGGTTGAACTCCAAAAATTTGTTTGCCAACTGAAAAAAATTAAAATTTAAATTTAAAAAGCTATCATTATAAAAATTTATATATATAATATTAGAGGGATAGAGATAGATAGAGAAGTCTCGTTACTGTTTCGAACCGGTTTAAATTGGTTAAAGTCTTAAATTAATTAAGATAAATAATAACGCAAAAATAATGTTCTCATTATTATTTTTACGTTAATTAATGACCAAAATTTCATTACATTTTTTTTTCAAATTAAAATTAAATAAAATGTTAAACTTATCCGTCAAAAAGAAACACCTTAAATTATAAATTTAATAATAAATTAAAAATAGTTAACAGTTAAAAAAGGAAAAACTATTAAAAAGAAAAATGACAATGAAAATATAAGTAATTTGAGTTTATGCAGTAATTTTGTTAAAATATACGTGCATCAAAAACGAATCTATGAATGCAAAAATATCACGTGAAAAAATATTACATTCAGAAACAGGGTTTTTTCATTATTCCATCTTCCATTAAACTAATTGATATTTATTAAACATTTCTTGTTATTTGTGTTTGAAAATGAATATGGGATTTTTTTTTCTGATCTAAATGACGTCGAAAGAGAAAAGGAAATGTAAAAAATTAACGAAGAACACTTTAGATCTGATCTTTAGTTATAAAACGCGCCAAGAAATTAAATAATTTTTAAATTAATCACTAAAATATTAGTATTTTTTAAAAATTTGATTGTGCTTGATTATTTTTGAAAATTAAAATTTTGCAAGATTCTTTTTCCCATTTATAGGAGAGAAGCTTTTATTATTTTCGTTCACAAACTACATAGAAGAATTACTTTCTTAGAAAGTAATTCTAGGGAGAATTATGAAACTTGAGAATTTTCGAACTATTCCGGTTGATGAAAAAAATTAAATCTATGTTTATTCTCCAGAATTTCTGAGTAGTTTGTCAACGTATATAATAAAAACTTCTAACCAATGGAGGGAAAAAAGAATTTTGCTTAATTTTAATGAATAATTAATAAATATAATAAAGAAGAAATTTTAATGAATGTTATAAATGAATTTATACAGCTTGAAACATCAATAGGAAACATAAAACTATTTTCTTTTCAAATTAGAGTGATCTAGCTTTAGCAAATTTTGATATAGTAAATCCTTACTGAATATCCGTTTAAATTATGTAAGTAAAAATCCAAACTGTTTTTTATGAATTATTCAATCATTTTCCTTCCCGTTTATAGGAATTGTCTTAAGTTTATATAATTAAATTTAGAAACAAAATGTTCTATTAAAAATTATTTTATTCTTTCATATTAAAATGTTGAAAATTCTTTCTGATTAGCTATGAATGAATAAAAAATACTAATATAAAATTTAATACTTCGATTAAAATTTTTTTCAATTCCTGCTATTAGATTATATTTCCCCTATATATATATATATATAATATTATTTTTTTTACCCGTGACTTCGTACCCTCGGAAATTTTGATGTGTACATATGAGAACTAACGGTATAATCACAATGTGAAATATTAGCAAACCGTATGCATGCGTAAATATTCAACGTCAATTGGAACAACGCAAAGACGTGAATTTTAAACACCAGTAACGAATGCAGATTAGAAATTTTTAATTTCAATTAATCCTTTTTATTTTTATAGAAAGCACTTCGGAAGGAATCGAATGATCTATTAATTAACAATGATTAATTTTAAATTTATCAAACGCTACGAAAATAGACAGAATCGTTTGAAACTTGTTACATCTAATTTCATTTAAAATATTAGTGCATTACTATTTCTTTAATATTAAAAATAAATTCGGGAAAATGCACGTAAATTTTGAAATTATTTCAAATATGAATTTGCTGGCTTAAACATCGTAAAATGATCTAATTTTGGTCACGAGATATTTATAATTATCGGCAATACTTTAAAATATATCCATTTAAAATAGTATAAAATTAAATATTAGATTCAACTCCTTCTATACGCTGTTATTATGCAAGTACTCTATATATACATATGAAAAATATTTTAAATAATCCAATATTGTCCGAGTTAAACGTTTGGCGGATATATTATATAATGAATACTGTTTATTAGTTTTAATAAACAAGATAATGAAAAGTTAGGAATTTGATATCAATCATATTTATATTAATATTAAGTAATGTTGATTTATTTTGCATTCCATTTCCGTACCATTACTTTGTATTTCAGTTTTTATTAGTTCAGGTAGAACCCAATTTTTGCTTCATTTAGAAACAGAAAAAAGAGTTTGATATCACCGATTAATCAACTCATTATAAATTTTGTAACGAAACTTTTAGAAAAAAATAGAAACAAATATTGATGGCCAATGAAGGAACACGAGTGACTATAAACGAAAAACAAAAACACAGTAATGAGATTCTTTTATTCTCCCCAACATAATACTCATCTGTTGATCCTCTTTAATTATCCATGTTTTCAAAAAGACGATAAATACCTGTTCGAAAACATCTTAAATATTTTTTTTCTCACTCTCCTTTTTATTTCTAAGCAAAAACAAAGGTGTGGAAAATTTTAAAGCAGAAAAAAACCCCTGTCTTGTTTGTTTTTCCTTATTTTAACGCCTGCAACTTGTTTTTCTAAATCGTTTATTGGGCCTTATTTTTCTTATTCTTTGGTTGTGAAATAATTTAGATTCCGGCGTTCGGTGAAATTGAGAAAATATTTTCATTGGGGATGTTTAAATTAAATTGCAATAGTTTAGCAATTACTAAGGTGAGAAAAAAATGATCACATTCAGTTGGAAGAGAAGAAAAAAAAATGCTTTTTTCAAATAGATGAAATGACTGGTAATACGTTAAACTTCAAGACTATTACCTGCCTTTCCGTGCAAACACTCTAAAATCCAACCACAAACTAGCAAGAGATATATTCGCCTTTTTTGTAAAACCTCCCATTCAAATCTCAAGGATCAAGACACATGTAAGTTATGACGGGAATAAAGCAGCTGACAAAATAGCGAAAATCGCGGCCATTGCTAATAAAGATCGGAATATAATGAAGCTTCCAAGACGCCACCTGAAGAAATCTTCCAAACCGAGATGATGAAAAGATGACAAGAGGAATGGGAAGAAGGCAAAACAGGCCGTTCCACATATAAAATAATTCCGAAAGTTTATCTCTACACTGCCAACTGGAACAGAGTGAATGTCCTGTTCTTCATTGAACACGGGGTCCATTCACGACTTATCTACACAGATCCCATCTGGCCAACTCCCCTTACTTTAGCTGTGGAGAAATAGATTCCCAATTCACTATGCCACAGAATGCCTACTTACTCTCTCATGGTACATGAGAAAGCATGAAAGAAGTCTCGAAGAAGAATGGTACAGGAGAGTTACATTGAATACCCTTTCACGTGGCAAGATCCATTCCAAAGTAAACCATATTCATAAATATCAAGACTTCTTTAAGCCCTCAATATCTGAGACCAGAATACCACTTGTGAAAATAAATTAAATTATAGCTTCTAAAGTGCTAAAAAACTCAGTTCTCATGAAGGAAATCAAAACTGGAGGACCCAGACGGACGCTACAGATTTCTGACTATGTAGTGAATGTTTATATATTTGTGCATGTCTTACATAAAATAACACCATCCTGTGCCTAAAACGGTAAATTATCTAATCAGTTTCATATAATTTATCATTTTTTTCTCTTTTTAGTTTGTAATCTCTTTTTCCTGTATGGTTAACATTCTGTGCCCATTTGTTTAAGTATTTTTGTACCCCTCCATTTAGTTATTACTTCATCAAAAATTGAATACAGTCTTGTAGGATTTGACACCAATAGTGTTCTCTCTGAGGATCCCTGGATGGTTTGTCGTGTCTTTCTCCCCCCTCTTCCTTACCTTTTGTGTTCATCCAACTGGCATATTTTTATGGCGCATATTTTTATAACATATTTTTATGTCCTTTCCGTCCGGTATATGATATCCGATTTGTTTTATATCTGTGGCTGACAATCACAAATCTGAGTGAAGTTGCGATAAAACTGTATGCATTTAGGTTCATTATTTTCTGATTTCCAGGCTAAAATTTATTTATAAGAATATAATTCTTTAAAAATATATAAATCAACATGAATAAGGCAATATGAATTAATATTATATTCTAAATAAACAGAGATTGATGTGGCCTGGCTGAAAGGTACTAGATTAATCCCCAGTGATTGAAGAGTCGTAAAATGAAAGAATATTGCCGGTCTCTGGAGATGGCGAAATATAAAAGGAACTTACATTGTCAGTCGACGGTAATTTTCATGACGATTAAACTCCGTCCCCATGGCTTGTTGCCTTCCCAAATATGTTTGTAAATTTGTCCTCTGATTCATTGTAGGACTTTCGTCTGTGGAAATCTGTTGGAGCTACTCAAAAGTTGTCGGTTAAATAAACAGATTTAAAGGGCACCGAATACGTGGTGGAAGTGGGCAAAATGTATCGGACAAAAGCATCATAATAAGGGAGTTTTAATCAGCAACAACTTCAGGCTAGAAGAAAATGAATCTGAATATCGGGAAAAGATGGTTTGATAAAGTAATGAGGAAGTATTCTACAAAAGGTAAAGAAAATCTGTATGCCTTCTGTAAAAAATAATGTGCCACTGAATCTGAAAATGAACATGAAAATAAAGATAAGGCAGATATATTTTATACCTTTATGCATATTTGTTAGTTATTAATATATTTATAATATTAACACTTTGGTGACGGGCAATTTTACACAGAAACTATGTCATGTCACCGGCTACTTTTTTGTAATTGAATATGAAAGTAAAACGTTCTAAAAAATCTCCAATGAATTTTGTTGAATTGGAACATCAAAAAATTCTTCGCCGATACGTTCCGTCATGGTTGAAATTTTTGGAATTTTACTAAAATTCTAATAAAAATGTAAATAATAGGAAAAGTAATTTTTCTGTTATAGAGCGGACAAGACTAAACACGATACGCCAAGTTTTTGCAATGTTCTATATAGCCCTCGGTGTTATAAATTGAAACAGAAAATGCAAGTGCAATGACGAGTTAATTCGTCACCAGTCAACAACGTTTGGACATGAAAAGACGAGTTCACTCGTCACCGGTCAGCAAAGTGTTAATTTTACCCTCCGCAGTTTTGCATTTTCTGTTTCAATTTATAACACGCATTGCACTTGCATTTTCTGTTTCAATTTATAACACCGAGGGCTATATAGAACATTGCAAAAACTTGGCGTATCGCGTTTAGTCTTGTCCGCTCTATAACAGAAAAATTACTTTTCCTATTATTTACATTTTTATTAGAATTTTAGTAAAATTCCAAAAATTTCAACCTTGACGGAACGTATCGGCGAAGAACTTTTTGATGTTCCAATTCAACAAAATTCATTGGAGATTTTTTACGGGAATAACGAGATAAAGAGATAATACGGGAATAACGAGATAATTCAGACTATACTGATGAGGCATGTTATTGCCAAGATTGAATATTTGACTTGGAATATTCCTTTGACGTTCAGAGAAAACTAATTAATATTTTAAAACTGGATTTAAACATATTTTGGCTAAAATCTGTTTTCCCATATTAGAAATATGCAATCTCTCATTCTCTCTCTTTTGAAATGGTGTGGTAGATGAAGTCCACGGTACAAATCCGCAATTCTAGGGCCAGTAGCCGAGTAACATAACTACAATACCAAAAATATACTCCAAGTATCGTAGATGTTATCTGGCTTATAAAGCTAGCGCCACAATGGTTCAAAATAACTCATTTTAACCCGAATAAATCTCATGCATCTTTATGAAGAATATCCAGAGTGATGAGACTAACATCAAGAATCGTTTCAAAAGTAATAATTTAATAAAGCAGTTAAGATGAAAGCTAAAAATAAAGGAAGAAAATTTTTTGCCTCAAAAGAAAATCAAGAGAAAACACCCTGCTCCCCCTATCGAGAGAGAGAGAGAGAGAGAGGGGATGCCTTTACGTTTTTCTTTTTATTTCCTTCATAACAATACCGGGATTTATGCATCAGTCATCTGTTGATCCTCTTTAATTATCCTTCCAAAACTTATGATAACCACTTCATCCAAAAATCTTGAGCAGTACCTCCCCTCTCGTTTACTTCTTTGTAGTTACGAAACATTGAATGTTTGTTATTTAAAAAAAGAATTAAAAATCAGAACATCTCGTTTCGTTACACTTCAAAGGTATTTCGCATGCTTTTTTAAATCTTTGCAACCTTTTATTATTATTCTTTGTTGATTTCAGTTGGTGGGAAGATGTCAGTGGTTTTAAGAGTGACTTGGTTCAGATATCATAGCACGAATTAAAATATTTAAGACCCTCTTCCTTTTCTTCGCGATCAATTCTTTTTTTAGGAAGTTCTATGTCGAACAGAAAAATTACCCAAAATATCAATAGAACAGATTTCAATAAATCAGTCGAAGCGATAGTAGGAGATTTGGATAATGAAAAGAAATGCAGAATAAGAAAGAGTGACAAGAAAGTATTATTCCCAACAATGTTTTTTGCTAAGCTCATTGATTTTGTTTGAACTAATTCTAACCTCAACATAGAGAATTCCTCTTTAAAGGAGGAAATCGAATGCGCTTTAGTGTTTCCATCCAACAGCAATTATTTTGTTGGACTTTTGAGATAGGGGAGTAAAAAGTATGAATTTTACAGATGGATTCATAATTTGACTGAAAACAGTCCTATTCATATTCGGGTAATTTTGTAAGTTCTTTGTAAATTTTAAGAGAAATTTTTTATTCTTATTTGTGATAAAATTGAGGACTAAAGTTACTAGTAGTCATGCTGTTTTTAATATGTTTGAGTAAAAAAATTTTTTTTTATTTCAAATCCATACCTATGGGTATACACTTTTTCGAATATTTTCATTTATCAAGTGACCATTATTAGAGTAGAAGAAACATTTTTAGCTCTTCAATTTTAAAAATAAGATACAATATCGTTTTTGTTTTGAAAACTTAAGTATTCTAATCTACAAAGATGAGGGTATAAATACCCCTGCACTATACGCAAAAATGCAAAAATTGGATGATTTTTTTATATATCTTACCAATCAATGAATAAGTTAGCTCAAAGGAGCTTACAAATCGGAATAATACACAACCTATTTATGTTCATTCCACTATAATGAAAGGAATACTTAAACCATAATCTTCTCTCCGATTTGAACTATTTACATTCGTAAAAGGAAATTAGCTACTTCTGGAATTTTTGAAGCAATTCTCTTTAGCAAGGCATTTTCAATCTACATTTTTCAAATAATACTTCTGTATGTTTTATGACGGATTACAACACAAATTATTATATTCTCTAAAAAATAAAAATAAAAACCCGGCGAATTTGTGTTTTTAGATTGATTAATGAGAGTTATAAAAATGGTGTTCAAGTTAAACATGTCATGAAAAGAAAAATTATACCTAGCAAATTCCTTTTGAATTTATCTTAGCAGAAAAATTTGTGTTGCTTGGGCAAGAAAAAAATTTATTATTTCCATCGCGTCAGCAGTTATCAACAATCTGTTGTAAAAATAAATAAATAAAGGCAAAAACAATTATTTCGGGGAAAAGGTGGATTATTTATGGAAGGATTTATTTTTTCGCGCCATTCTTTTACGCTTTCGTTGAATCGTTTCCATTATATTTTTCGTACCAGTTCGAGAATTTAATAACTTGCTTGCTCAGCTTAAATATATTTTGTAAGCTTCATAAAATACTTGAGATTATTTTGCTTTTAATAATTATTATAACAAATTATTTACTACCTTCTTTTTTCTCTCTTGCAATTTTAATATGATAAATATGTTGATGTCAGAAAGTTACTTAATTAGCATTATTTTTATTCAATGATGCCATAAAGATGTGATAAATTAAACTTTTAATTATTGGAAAAAGTAAATTTTGGAGAAAAGAAAAGCTAATCTCCTTTTTAACAAAGTAAGTGACTGAAATAAAAATAAAATGAATGATTTTATTTGAATTTAAATTATTTTATTGATTAAATATAAATATAATTAAAAAGAGACTTTCTAAATGAGATTTATTTATTTTTTTACGTAAGATTTCATAAGAATTAGTATTGGTCTATTTAGTTTCTGTTTGGGTTGGTAACCATTGTTTAACTATCTTGCTTTTAAAGGCACGAAATTTAATTTTTTCTTCCATTTTACCTTGATTTCTGTAACCTGTAAATACAAAAATTGGTCTTATTTTTTCATTAGTTTCAAAAGGGGGGGGTGGCTATACCATAAACAGATTTTATTATCGCTGCAACAAACATGATTTATTTTTATATCAGTTATTTCTTTTAAAGATCCTTTTTGTCTAATTATAAATGCACGGGAAAGCAAAACTGAATTTATCTCCTATAATTTATTCTATTTTAATCATACTTATTTCGCAAATGGTTAGTAAAAAAATTGACAATTCCTCAAAACGAATTTTTTTAAATCAACTATTGATTCTTAACCAGTTCATAAGTATATGAGTTCATGAGTTTTCATGAGTATATTTGTCATGGAAAAAGACTTAACATTTTGTGTTGTGGCTAGAATATTCATCAGAAATGATAATTTTGATGATTTGCAGTTTGAATCACAATTTTACTAAAAAATACGAACAAATTCTCAAATTTCAAGGTATTTAAAATATTTTATGACCAAGTAGAAACCAAAGGGAAAAAATATAAGATAAAAATTAAAAACTGTGCAGTTAAAAATTACTGAAATAAAAATAAAGTTATTTCATTACAAACATAATTTCATATTACATATGATCTGTATTTGACTAGTATACTCGTCATTCTTAAATTTTTGAGACACTATCTAATTACATATTTTCCTAAGAAGTCGAAACTGTTAAATGGTTAAAACAAATATTTCATCTATGTTTTAGCTTTCTTTTGTGACAGTCATATCTGCTCTTCGTCGGCCAATCAGTGAAAAGAACGCATTTCGTATCATTCCAGAAGCTATCTTAAACAATTCAAATTTATCATTAAGAAGTCTGACCTAGTGTCTTTAAGTGTGATCTTAAAATGGGCGGTGTTCATGATAGTTCGTCTTAATTATGAGTGTAGAGAAGTAAGGTCTACTAATGTGGATCTGTAAGTTAAGAATGCAGAATTTTTGAAGGAAGTTGCTTAAAACTTTCACTTTCAAGTTGGAATCTGATTTCGTTAAATTACACACGTCTATATTCTATTTGTTTGACTTCGATTTTGAAACTTAGAATGAGATAATTCTGATGTTTCATTTCCGGCTTCAAACGGCTCACCATTTCTTGGAAGATATGAGAAAATTAAAATTCTTCATGCAGAAGGCGATATGTTCCAAATGAACGGTTTTCGACAATGTCGATGTAATTTTAATTATTAAATATTTAAAATGTTCTTATGTTTTTGTTAGTGTATGGAAATTTATTTTTTATATGGATGCAAAATAAAGATTTGAAGAATTTCTTATTTTTTTTATCGTTTGGACTTTTCCACTACTTAACTACAAATGGCATTATAGTTCATGGATGAAAATGTTATATATTTGTTAAAACTAATAAAATTTACAAGATTGTCGTTATTAGAATAGAGTAATAAACATTTTCAAAGTATTAAAAATCAGCTTTATTTAATGAAGGATTTAAGATGATTAAAAATAAAATTTTGGATATTCGATGTACTGTTTTTGAATAAGTCTGCTTCATGGAACATTATTTTTAATTAAATCAAGTTGTATTTTAAAATAGTAATATTTTTCTGTTTATAATAATAAATATTAAAATCGGCAAAGCAGATATTTCATCTATTGAGAAAGACTGTATTCATAAATAACAAAATTGATAATACATATTCCATTTCAAGTTTAAAAATTATACTTCTTTTTAAAAGAAATTATTAAATGGTATTTGGGAATGTAGAAATTTTTATAAGAGAATTTTTATTCGAAAGGCAATTTTGAAAGAAATTCTCAATATTATTTTATTATTTCAATGAGGTTTATTCATCTAGAAGTTTGAAATTTCAATTATATTACATGTAACAAGGAAATAACTCTGTAATTCTTTTATTTATTATCACATTTTAGCAATTTTTTTCAATCTACAAGCTGATTAACATATTTAATCAACTACTGTTTCAAAATGTTTCTATTTAGAGTAATTTTTTTGCTAAAGAGATTCATCATCATAAAAGTAGTAATATTTAATGAGATTCTGTTGATGATTTCAAGAGTTAAACGTTTTTGGAAAATGACTTTATCAGTTGTAGTTATAAGGAAATAAAATCTAATTCTGAAGAAATTTGCACCATTTCTTATAGTTTACTTAACTAAAGTAAGGAAATGACTTATCTATATTTTATATATTCAATAGCTTAATTTTAAGCACTCATTCATAATTTCTTTGATTAGGTAGAGGATATTTTAAGAATATCCTCAAATTTATAATGCATTCACCTTTTTTCTGTGGTGTTTATGTAAAATTACAATTTTAAATTCTTAAATTTAAAATTTATTGCATGAAATTGTGTCAAGCTCGATTCGTTTATATTTGATTGTCAGGATTGCATCAGTCATTGCATAAAAGAAAGAATTTCGATCACTTTCTCATTTTTACAAAAACCTATTACAGCAATTCTCGTTTTTTGTTCAATACTTGATTCCTGCGTGTATCATCACACAGCTTACAAATAGAATTAAGGGTATTTACGTATTATACAATTCAGCTTTATCGCCGACTTTGAAGTCGTCGCCAATGAGTTACTAAACTGCCAATTATGCCAATCTGGCAATGGTGTAATCCATTGATCTTTATCACCAAATTTAAATCCGTCGCCAATGAGTTACTAAACCGTTGGCGAAGACGGTATGATATGCAAGTACCGAATTAAGAAAAGAGCAACAAAATTTAAAGAGTTAATAAATGATTTTAAAAGTATTATATAGTCTATCAAGAATTGTCAATCAATTCACGATTCTAAATTATTATTTTTCATTATGGAATAACCACAATTTGCAAATGTTCCCTTTTTTCGCTTTTACACAATTCAGTTATACCCTTAGGGCCGGGATGGCCTAGTTGGTAGAGCGTTGGACTCGTACTCTTTAAGTTATGAATTCGAAACTCACCGGCCGAAAAATTCCCCGAGTGTATGGCAACTGGCGCTCGTTAAATCTGTTCGTGGATCATGTTTCTCCATGTCGAGAGTAATACCACTGGGGGTATTGGGTCAGAGGTGATCGTTCTCTGTTCCATGTCTAAATTACGATCTGAGATGAATGAATGAGTATGCATGAATGAAGTAAGCCCCCTAAAAAGGGTTGTGGCGTGTGTGTAGCTAAGTCGTACTCTTGGCCCTAGATGACGCTACCTGTAAAACAAGAGACTTATATCTCCGGCTTAAAATCTACTGATGTATCAGCGGGGCTTGTCCATGGCAAGTGCCATAAGTAACAGCAACAACAGTATACCCTTATGAGTGTCATCTCTTCAACTGATTGGATTTAAAATTCGACAAAAAAAAGTTTAGGCGTTATAAGTTCAATTTAAGGTTTCCAGCATGTTGCGTTTATGGGTAATCATGTTTCGACACTTAGGAATAGACAGAGAGAGGAGCATGGCCTTTTAATACTTTTTAACTGAAATTTAACATTTTGAATACAATTTAAATGTCTTATTATTAACCTACATTAAATTTCCTCCATCTTGTTTTTATTATTTATGTTCCCATAGATTTAGGAAAGACGGGTAAAACTTCATTTAGACTATTTCATTCCAAACTTAATTCCAATTAATGATTTCGATGTAAAAAGGCATAATTAATTTAATCCTTCTAATTTATTCCGTCTTTGTCACAGCGTATTTGCAGACAGAGGGTGTAATTTCAAATGTAATTTACTTTCAAGCTTAAAGGGGCATAAAATTTGAAAATTTGCTGAAATTTATAGATTAATTTATATGAAGACCCCAGTTCTTTGACTTGCATAATTTGTATACAGACAAGTAAATAAAAACTTTCTCCGAAATATTATTTTATGGATATAAATATATCCTCAAACTGTTATATAATCAGATATGGGGGATTTAATTTCGCTAAATTGATAATATTTTTAATATCATAAAATAACTTAAAGAAACTTAATCTGATAAACAGCGGTTTCCAACTGAAAATAATATTTCCTTCTTTTAACAAATTTTTATAAGATCATTATATAATAATGTCTTGGCGGTATTTTCATCTTCCTCAAACATTTACTTACATTTTCCCTTGGAACGAAGTCAATTAAAAAGATTAAATGATGTATTCAGTGTTCCGAATTCAAAGAAAGACACATTCATAACTTGAAAAATCAAGCTCATTTCAAAGATAAATCTGAAGAATATTGTTTATTTTTCCCAAATTCCTGAGAATAAAAAAAAATTCCGAGAAATTTATACGGGGCCAAATCAAAAGTCTTTGCGCCTACATACATTCCCAGCAGTGAACGTTCCTTGAACCGTACCAGCCGTATCTGCCTTTTGCTCCGATGAGTGGCGCTGCTATCAGTCATTTAAGATAGCGATTGTTTTTCAGACGTCCACAGCTTATGAACAGCGAAGTGTTATTCGTTTTCTATGGAGCAAGTGACGAACGCCCATAGCAATTCACAGGGAAAGACACGGGGAAAAGTGTCTCTCTTTGAGAAGTGTTCAATGGTGGTGTCGTGAGTTTCAAAAAGATCGTGCAGACTTGCATGAGAAGGAGCGTTCACTGGGAAAATCTGGAACACCCACCTTACAGTCCAGACCTTGCCTCTAGGGATTTTCACGTTTTAGGTCCACTGAAGAAGTTTCTGGCTGGACAGAAATTTGCATGTGACGAAAAAGCCAAAAACGCGGTCCGACGGTGGTTCCACAGGCAGCCGGAAGAATTCTACCACAGGGGGATTAATTTAGTGTTATGATGGGAAAAATACTTGAATTGGTGTGGTGACTATGTGGAGAAGTAATGGAAGGCACATAGTACACTACGTATGTTTGTAAATACATGTATGTACCTGTTTTGGGCGAATAAAAAAATAGGCGTAAAGACTTTTTGACTTGCGCTCGTATTTATTGCTTTACATAGATGCGATTAACTACTTATACTATCCTCGATGGGTTGACTTTTTATGGCTGAAGTTTTCATTATATGATATGGATGATGTTCGTCATGCATAAGGTACGTTAATAAATGTGTAAAAATCGCGCCGAGTCGAATTATTGAAAAAGCAAGAATTCCGTAAAAGAAAAGTTTGATACACCAGTTAATTAATTCGGTTAATCTGTTTATATTTCCAAAGTTCTTCTCGTCATTTCCATCGACATCGATTTTGTGAAAATATAATACACTTTTTGGGAAATTTGAGGGATTTTCCTTTTTTTTTTTGTTGAGTCCATGTTTCTGTAATACATGGGCAGAAAACTAATAGTACAATAAAAAGATTTTCTAATATTTTCTTTTCTACATAGCAACTTGAGACTGTATACTAGTTTAAAAGTTTAAAGAATTAAAATTTTTCTTTCTTTTATTTACATTTAATGCTTCATAATTTGTAAAAATATATATAATATTGGATGTAATTAACTGAATTAAATATTCTTTATTCGTGTTTGTGTTTCATTATTTAATCAAAATATTTACTTTGAATGAAACGATTGAATTTTCTGTTTCTTTAATTTTTCCACCTATTAATTTTTGAAGTTATTAAATATCTTCATTTCGTTACAAATTGTAAATACTTGAAAAAATATCATAATTCTTTTCTCGTATCTTAATTAAAAAATAAAATAATTTGAAAAAGATTAATAATTGACCTCTATCTGACATTAAGATGTTTACAATATGGCATCATTAATTTAATGAGTTATTAATCATGAGTTTATTACAAATTTCAAAGACAAAATTAATTATTTTCTTTATTTTAAATATTCTTAAATGTTATTTCTTTCATTTAAATATAGCTGCGTGGCTGATGAATGATACGAATATTTTATATAAAGTAACAAATTGTTTACTTTTCTTTTTAGATATTTTTGTCTCATTAAACATTCATGCTTTGAAATTAGTTTATTTTTAAAACCACTAATGATCTATTTACAATCTTAAGTAAACAACTTACTTATTCGGCAATATCTTAAAAAACGAATTTTTCATTCTTTCTTTTTGCAGAAAAATGGACATGAATAAAAAATAGAGCATTAAATATATTTACTTATGTGCAATTTAATTTATAAACACTTTACCGTAAATAACTTTTCTTTTGAAAGTTTGTTTACTTTTATTTTAATTATTTCCTTTTCTGTTATGGAAATAATTTGCACCTTTTCTTCAATTTTGATATTTTCACATTTTTTCCGAATTTATTTTTTTAAAAAATAACACACGATATTATAATTATTCGGTGACCGTCAAGTTGCAATTTTTCATTTCTCTCACGAAATAATCAACATACCAGTTAATTAAAACATTTTAAAGCTATAATTTATTATTTCTGTTGTGAAATTAGAATTTTAAAGATATTTTTAAATTCTGCTATAAATAGAAAAAAAAGTTTGATGATATTTTAATATAAATAATTATAATCATTTAAATTTTAAATGCTTTTCAATATTTGATTCTTAACAATAGAATACCCATTGTATATTTAGGATAAAAGAAATTATTAGTGTTTTATTGCTGCATATGGGAGAAAAACGCATCAATTCTAATTAATTTAATATAATATGAAGAATATTTATCATCACTTTTCATTCTCTGGCACTAAAATTACTAAATAATTTTTAAAAAAATAGAAAATATAGTTTCATTTACAAATTTTTTACAATTTTTTAATTAAACATTTTAATTAAATTTTGAATTTTTGTAACGTATTCTGGTTTTAGTTTAACCCCTAATCATCTAATACAGCAAGAAAACCATCTTTATTTCCTTTTGCAGGTTTTCTCTTACATGATATTAATTAGAACCTATCATTTATATTCCCTTCATGGGAAAAATGCCAAATAAAACTTTTTTCTTTGTTTAAAGGACTGTAAAATATGCGATCCTCTTCAAAAAGTGATTTGCTTTATTTCTAAAAACATTTATTGCAAAAGAATGATTAATTTTTCTGATAATATATGACATCCATTATTTAAATATTTATTTGCTGTAATAAATAAATGTATGTAACGAAGTAACACATTTGTGAGTAGTAATAAATTAATTCAATAATTTTTTTCTAACTGTTATCTTTAGGCCTACAGTTAAAATCCAGTATTCTATCTGTAAAAGCTTTCTTCCAGTATTGTGTTTATTACTTTCTGAAACTCTTTTTTACTTGAAACTTCATTTCCTTATCATTTTTTTCTGTAGTTTGACAGGAATGTGCGATATTTATACTTTTATTATCTTAAGATTTTAATTCGCGTTTTAAATTTGCTGGCAACATATTTCGTTAATAATGCGTTCACTAATGAAACTGCATCTCATGTTTTTATTTAAAAAATTAGATATATTTTTGGTTAATTTCGTATCCCAAAAGATAGGTTATATCAGTGACAAGGAATTTTAAACTGCTTTCTAGAGTTAGTGTAGATAAATATAATAGAGTTAGTGTAATAAATATTCAGTTATTAAGCAGTTTGATTATGCTAATAACTTCGATTGAAGAACTACACATTTTAATGGAAGAATATTGAATTTACTTCCATTATTTTTTAAATAACCCGAATTTGATTCACAAAAAAGGGGAACATAGCATTTTAATACGTCTATGCATTAACTCTCTGTGGCTCAATTAGTAACAAAATAGGTAGTTATTTGACTAGTATAAGATGCTTGCTTCCTCATTTAAGCTACACAACTTCCTGTTTTATAAAGATTTGGGTATCGAATAATTTTTTTGAAAAATTTATGAATACAGATCGGGATATTTTATTTGCTTTTATTACTGTTTTATAACTCAGTTTAAGATCCAACGAACTCAAAACAATTAATATTTTAACTTCCTAGACTCAATTCCTAAAACATCATTATATTAAAGAATTGTCAATGTTTATACCGAAATCTTTTTCAGCTGCACTGATTTTTAAAAAAGGCAAAAGAAAGCAATCATATTGTCAGTAAAAAAAATTCTTGTTTAAGAAATTAACTAGGTCACCATTGTTAGTTCTGCTGATAAATAGCACCACATAATTTCTGATAGGATTTAATATGACCATCAGTTACCAAACCATCTAGTTCATGCATTTAAAACATAAATATAAATGATAAAGCAATTTTTTTGAAACAATATCAAAACATAAATAAGCAGTTGATGACCAATAATATGTGCATTTTCGGCAAAATTTGATGAGATTCAGCTCATAGTCTAAAGAATGTTGGTAAACATTTTTTAAATCATCCAGTACAAAATTGGTAACCTCTATAATTATATTTTCATTTGCAAAATGTGCTTTAACTATCGATGCAATTTTTGTATAATTTTCTAGAACAGCGAGAAAACAAACATTTAAGTATAAAACATACAAAAATATATTTATCTGTTTGTAAATTAATTTTTCACTGTCATATATTTAACCTTCAATTTTATGTATTCTTTTTTAAACGGTATTTTAATTTTTTTAGATTATAATACCTTCTTCATGATAATTTTGTATTGACGTATTCGACTTTATTAGCAATTTTTATTTGCAGAATCATTAGCTTTAAATTACTTAAAAGCAATTAATAATTCATATTCTCAGTGAATTGACTAGTCACAATAAACGCTGAATTATAATTGATACATTTTGACCAAATTTCACAGTCTTAAGAAAATGACAGCCTGCTACATATATTTGACATTTGGGCTTATTTTATTCATGAATTAGCGAAGTTTAATGCATACAAATAGACCTATTCATATTTTTTTGGCTGAAATTAGCTCAAAATTTGACATAGGAAATTTGATCCATCAGACTTATTGAGTCTTTGGCTAACTATATCCACATACACATATGGTAGTAAATCCCAAAGCATTTTTTTATCTTACCCAAGACGCTTTAAATTATGTAGATCTAAATAAAAATGCAACTCGAAATGCGTTGCTAAGCGCAAAACTGGGGAACGGCTTGACCGATTCGGCTAATTGTCTTAAAATATTTTCGTTAAGACACGAGGATGGTTCTTATGGGGAGAAAAAATTAAAAAACTGCGAGGAAAATAGTTATACGACACTTTTCTTACTTTCCCACCAAAAATCTTCATTTCCTTCCCCCACACCGAGTAAGATAGCAGGAAGTAATAAATTATCATTTGTTTAGAAAGAAATACGCGAAGTCAGTTGGTTTTCATTTATTGATAACGGGATGTTTAAAAAAGAAAGAAGATAGTTGCTTTTATTATTAGTCTGTATGGATATTTAATCTATGCCTGCTCGAAATAAAGTCTGGGCAGGGAAGAAAAAAGTAATAACAAAGGAAAAAAGGGTTTATAGAAAGAAAAGTAGAGAAGAAGAAAAAAGGACAGAAAAGAAAAGAAGGGTGTGTGTGTCACCATTATTTCGTTTGTGCGAGGCATTTTCCAAGCTGTTTTTAAGTTTTTGCATCTCTTGAAAACCAATTGTGTCTTTATTTGTTTAGTGTGTTTACATTTATGAAAATTTGAATCTCATTATTCTATAAAACATAATTTTAGACCTTTTCCTCCACCATTTAAGTAAAATATCAATTCAGGGACAATCATTGCTCGGATAGAAAGAGAAAGATGAGTAGTACAGTGAACAGATCATCTGAAGAAAATAATAATAATAAATAATACTATAAACGAATTATATGATTATCAAAATTTGTTTGGTTTAAAAATATTTTGGTGAAAAACCTGTTATGAGACACAGCTACATAAAATATTAGCGAGCATTAATACTGGCCAACCGACTGGTCGCCAAAGGCGGCTAGTATATTAATATATTTTAAAGAAACCAAAAATTTTTTATATGGCTGTATCTTAGTAAACTGTAAAATTGAAGGCGATATTCTTGTATACTTTATTGTACGAAAAGGAAATATTGCGCTATTTTACAAATTTCGCAATGAAATGTTTAAAATTATCAGGCAGAAATTCTGACAGAATTTTTTTAAAAGAATTGTTCGATAAAGCCCTTATTTCATTCACAGCTTCCACTTGTCTTCACTCTTGGAAAAGACAGGAAATTGGAAACTGTTTAAATAATTGTATCCATTTCTGGAGACAGAGAAGACCCTAACGACGGCAACGTTTGGGGGTTGGAAATGAGGGGCAAGTGGGGATTCTTCAGGGAATTCTGATTCCCTCAAATTGCTCCTTTTCCTCAAGAACAAGGAGCTTTACCATTTTGATTCAGTTTCCGGTCTCCGTTGTTAATGTCTTCGGCCTCTCTAACATTCTAAGCATTTCTAATTTTAATTAGGAAACTCCGATCTCGGTAATGAATAAAGTTAGATCAGAATCAGTGTCTTTATTTAGAGCTTCGGCTATTCTAATGAATGTATCTGTATAAAAGTAATGAATTTATCTATATAAATTGTTCCTTTCTTTTTTAAAAAATTTTTTGTTGATTAGCTTTTTTTTCTTAATTATTCGTTTTTGTTTTTCCAATAATTTGAAATTTAATGAAGGAAAATAATTACAACTATCTTTAACATATGAGAAATTAAGAGTTTAAAAGGATTTAAAATCCTATATTTGATTTTCAGATATGATGTATTAAGACAAATATTTCATTTAACCGTTCAATGTTCGCAAATACCGATAAGACTCATGAATTTCTTTATAATTTCATTTTTTCATTATTTTTTTATGATAATTCCTCAGGATTTTACAAATTTGATACAAATGATTGTTAAGTAACATCAAAAATCATAAACATTCTAATTAAAAATTTTTTTTATTAAACGTAACGAAAAATATTTATTTATTTATAAGTAAAAAGATATGATTTTTTTATTTAATTTCTATTTTGTGATTGAATAAACAATAAACATTATTTAGAAATAAAATATTATAAATTGGAATGAATATAAAGTGTTGCCTTTAGTTTAAAATACAACAGATTTATTTATGCTATTATTTCGGATACAAAATGATTTGTTATCAAGGTTATGTATGAACATATTTTATAAAGAGTTTATAATGTTTCATTTTGATATTTTGTAATAGTTAGTTTTCTTCTTTTTAACATTAGAAAAAAAATGTGCTGGAGTTTGGCTGCGACTCAACTATCTTGACGTAAATTTTGTTTCTAAACTTTATTGACGGTTTTTTTAGCCTGAACTATGGTATTTCCTTTTTATTCTAGTTGTTTAAAATTATATGCTTGCTGAAAAATGACGATTTCTGAAATATATATTAATAAAGATTATCAGAATTCATTTTTAAAGAATTTCTACGCGGCTTTTGTAAATCTTCAGCCGAAATTTTTCAGAAGATTTCCTGGTATACATTTCGAATTATAAAGATAAATATTCAACCGGGACTCATTTTTTTAATAATTACAGTATTATTACTATTAGTTATAGTATTGGTTTTGAAATTCATTTATGAAAAAAAAATCCTCACCAAATTCGATAGACTAATTGATTAGATAGCAGCTTTGATTATCTTTGTATTTTCACCCATATTAATAACGATTCATCCTCGAATATATCCCGAAATTTCATTAGAAATACTTTTTAAAGGGTTTTACCTTATAATTAAAAAAAATTTTTTTTAAAAAAATTGTAGACTTTTTATATTAAATTATATTTTTGAACTGTATATTATATATTGGTGGTACCTTCCAATAAGTTTAATTCTTTATGATAGGAAAAGATTTGCTTTTTATATTGAATATACAATCTCGTAAAATAGTAAGGTGTATTTCAGTGGCGATAAATTTTTTATTCAAGACAAGAAGAAGATACGTTTAAATGACACCTCTTTAAGTTGAAAAGACCTCGTAGAAAAATCCATTAAAAACGTAGTAAAATAATATAGTTAAAACATTTTTTCACTAGATATTAACACATTTCTGAGATCAACGGGTGCAATGAAAATCTGGAAATTCTTTCTGGAAACATCAAATATTATTTAGCATGTTATTCAGATGCATTTTCAAGGTAATGATATATCTATATATGGAATGAAAGAGGTAAATTTGAAAATTGCATTAAAGTTAAATATTTTTCCTTAACTATAATAAGGATTCAGAACGAAAGGTGTAATATGTATTGACACCATTTTTACCGCTTTATGAAAGATAAAATGGGTTTCAAAATAAATTGAATACACTCTTCCGTTACATGTTATGATAATAATTTTCTCAATGTACATAGCTGTATAGCTTAGCAACAATCGTAAGTTGTAATTTTAGTTGGCGATAAATCGCCAAATGTGACAATCTTCTAAGAGGAAATACTAAGTAATAATACAAAGAGTGAAAAGTTGATGCCTCAAAAGCGATAAATCGCCAAATGTGACAATCTTCAGCATTATTTTCTAATAACACTAAAGGCGATAAACCGCCAATTTTTTTATCTACGCATTTAGGACCTTCAAAAGACTCAACATAAAATATTATGTTCTCACGTGATAAAAATTACCAAAAAAAAAAGAAACTAAACTATACATACTATATATAGAATATATAATATATAGAAATACTTTTTTATGATCAGCCGAAAGTACTGGATTCGTATTCCTTACAATAATCACTTCAATCCTTAAGGAATATAAATTGTAGATATTTTATCAACTTGAAAATTGAACAATACTATCTAAACAAAATTACCTGAAAATTTGAATAAAACTAAACGATGTTGTATTAGCTTTATTTCTTCAATTGCATATACTTTTTCTTTAAAGGTAAACGATATAAATCTATTTTACGGGATTTGAGGGAAAACAAAGCATATAAATTGAGAGCAAAATATTTTAATGGTTTACTTTGGCGATAAAAATTGAAACGACGCTAAGTCTTCACTCCAAGTCCAGTTACAATGGATGAGGTCAATTTCTTGATATGGCGTAGATCTTAGAGTATATATTTACTTAGGAAATCCCTTTTTCTTATACTACTTTTTTTGCACGACTCCTTAGACCATCTTATATTTTATTTCAAATACCACCCTCATTTTTAAAACGATGATTTTCTTTTCGTTCCATGACCTTTCTTTTTCGTTTCCATGCAAAAATTAAATTTGTTTGGGTTGATTCAATTTCTCCTATAGGCTACAGTCTGAAGTATTGATATTTTAGTGGACGAAGAAAATTTAGAAGAAAAATTATATTTTAGTAGGCGCTAAAAATATCAATTTTTTTTTAATATATATATATATATAAAGAAACGGCAAAACGGCTTGTAGAAACTAGCTATAATACTTAGTTAAACGTTGAAGAATAGAAATGCAAATGTATAAACCCTTTCAGCCCTACAGGTGGCATTTGCCACCGCGATATTTTAAGTTCTTAATTTTCATTTCTTTTCAAACCTGATGGTGGCATTTACCCCGGATTCCTGGTTCCTGCAACCGTGGTGAAAATGTAATTAAGCTAAATGTGGATGTTTTCTTTTTGACTTTTATCACTAATTTCCATCAATTTTTTATTCTACATTTTAAAAATTCAGTGTTGAAAGGCTAAGCAAAAGGAGATTTAAAATTTAATGTAAATGAATGAGATCAGCAAACATAATTTGAAGTATTCAGAAATTATCAGCAAAAAATTTTAAAATTTGTTTATTTTTTCTTACTAATAGTTTACTCTCTCTCTCTCTCTCGCTCTCTATCTATCTCTCTATCTCTGTCTCTCTATCTATCTCTATCTCTATCTCTCTATATAAAATAAAATAAAATAAAATAATACATTTTATTCATTCACTCAAGTTCAAATACATTTTTTAGCTTGTAGAGTCCTGTTCATGCTAATACAGTTCTTTCGAATATTAATTCAATAATTAAATTTAATTAATTTCTAATACTTTAAATAGTTTTAGCAGTTTGTAATGAAACTTGAAACCAACAGGCAGTAGCATGATCGGTAAAATGCGAGGATTTCGATATTTTTTACATGAATTTGGAGAATGGGAGTTCCAATTTTGCGAAAATCAATAAATTTTTGATAAATTATTTTTATTGATTGTAATTATTTAATGAACTAAATTTTTTCTTTGCTGATATAAGTAGGAATTGACTTTAAATTTTTGATTGTATTATTTGTTCCTTAAAAATAAAAAAATAAATTCCTTCGAGACACACATTTCTACCCTCTAAAGTATGCATGTGCCAAGTTAATCGCTGTGGGTCAAGCAATTTCCCATGTAAACACACACACACACACACACACACACACACACACACACACACACACAGACACACACACACACACACACACACACACACACACACACACACACACACACACTATAAGTAAAGTTTGACATTCAAATAATCGGAAGGTATTATCACAATACATTCTGAAAAAAAATAGTATATATTAACCTCCTACTTCTGACTTCAATCCTTTGATTACACATAGTGTTAAGCTGAAAAAAAAATTAAAACTAATGGTCTTGCTTTAATTGGAAACTCTTTATATCATTAAGTAAAGTGTCAGCGATTTTCATCGGTGAAATTATTTTACCGAATTAGTAAATAAAAAACAACAACTGAGTTTTCTAATCCTTTCGTTAACCCGTCAACAGGTTTGGAATCTTTAACACCATTCTTTCTTCTTTGTTTAAAACAAGTATAGGAATTTATGAATGCTTGAACTTATTACATGCTACACCTTCATGCAGGTGCTAGAAGATAAAGAAAGTAGTAGAATATGATGAAAAAATGTAACTCCGTTTTTAACAAGTAGGGTTACTGTCTTGAAATTTGTTAAAAATCCATTTTATCTTAAATTGGAAGAAGTGTTTTCTGAATATATATATAAAAAGGAAAAAAAAAGTCAAGAATATTCAAAATTGTAAGCTCAAATTTCTCTTTCCAAATAAATTAAAATATAAACTACGTGTAAAATCTAGATTTTATTATTCTTTTAAATTTTTATACAGAAAGCAGCTTACTTTGAAGTTAAAAACCTTTACCAGAAGAAATGGGAAAAGAAATAAATATATAAAAAGTATAGAAAAAAAGTTGATTTTTTTTGTTTTTCTTATTGAAATTTGAATTAACAACTTAAAATGAACATATATGAAGGAAAAAAATTACTCATATATCGTGACCTTTACTTAATTTTATCGGCTTTAAGATAAAGAAAAAAATCTGAAAACTTTGGATCAAAATTATTTTTTTTGAAATTTTTAATTAAAATTGTCATGAATTTTATTCTGTAACATTTTTAAATATTTAATTATGAAATGGAGATCATGTAACAAATTATATTGCGTTACCCGAAAATGCATAACATAACACTTGAACTTTTTATCTTTTTTATGAAATTATTTTAACTTAAACTGTCTTTTCATCAAAATGCATAGATCAGCATGTAAAGAAATATTTAAACAACCACCCACGCAAACTGTCCTGAAATATAATCCTTAGCTTTAAATTTTTCACGAATTTACCCACTTTGCTTTTAAATGAAATTATTTTTAAGGAAAAACATATCATTTAAATTTTTTTATCCGATTTAAATTCCAAAAATATTTGCAAGAAAAATTAAATAATACTGTTTCAGCAAATTTCAGATAGAAAAAAGTTTTGTAGATTTCTGGAAGTAGAATTCTTTGTTTAGTTGAGCTAGGAATGAGTGGGATGCTGATGTAATAGCTTTTTAAAAATTCCGAATAATTTTTT
>JAOUZG010006964.1:2773140-2807009 GCA_026289955.1 Argiope argentata | reverse complement strand
GTGGGATGCTGATGTAATAGCTTTTTAAAAATTCCGAATAATTTTTTGATTTAAATACTTGTTTTGTTACTTATCTATCAGAAAGAATTTATCAAATTCCTTTACCTTTTGATAAATTTCTATTCTCTAAAACCAAATGTTTCTTTTTTTTAATTGTGACTTCTTTTCCCCAAATATATATCTACCTTTTTTTAATTTGATTACATATTCATTGAATATAATTTTCTTTCATTGACAACAGTATGAAATAAACTTTATTTTTGAATAAATGGCATTTTAAACTGTAATTCGTTTTGAAAAGGGAATTTAAATTTATATTTATAATGAAGCTCAATGTATGTGTGTGTGTTACCACCCTACAAGTAAACTATTCTACCTATAATTACAAAATTTGACATATTTTGGAGACAATGAATGGCAATTTGGACTGAATTTAAAGAAATTTTAATTAATAAGAAATTAAACGAAATTTTATTATTTTCCCCCATAACTTTCAAAAATATTACAGCACAAAATTGGTTTAAATATCATATTACAGTTAAAAATTCTTTTCGATGAAAACAATGTTTTAACGAACAAATTAAATTCCTTTTTTAATGATTTTTTAATAAAATAATTTAATTATATTTTTCCACAGTTTATTTCGGACAAAATTAAAATAAAATTTAATCTGTACGTATACTTTACAAGTTCATATGGAAACATTTTTTCTAATTATAAGCTTGTATCATCACGTTTCCATCATATTGATTAAAGTTCAAATTAAAAAATAATATATTATTGCAAATTAAACATATAAAGGTGTAATTTTCAGCACATGTCTGAATGAAATGAAGCTATGAAATGGGATATTTTATAAAATATCCATGCAGAAAAAGTACTTATATGGTCTTTTGCAATAATTTTATTATTAATTCAATAAATCAATTTTATGTAAGTTAAACAGTATTAAATATTTATTCTCTCAATTCAAGGTTCAAAGGCTGAATTGTAAACATTTAATACCAGAAATACATGTAGAAAAATGATCTAAATGAAGTAAATAATAAATTTTGCGTCATTTGAATCTATAAATACTCCAATCAAGGACAAATGTTTAACTTTTGTTTAGATCATATTCTCTGTGAATTGTATTTAACAAAATATTTTTATATAAAGACAATAATGTTTTAAATAAAAAGAAATGTCCCCCAATTAACTTAGACTCTGATGTGTGAATATTTGAATATCACTATTCAATAAAAACGGGAGATTTTAGGTCATTTTATGAACCATCTCTTAAATCAGCGCCCAGAATGTCAGAAGATTGGCTGACCTAGGATTATCAAAATGTTGATTTTTATAAACCAGGGGCTCGCAAACTTTTAAACATTGCGACCCCCTTTTAATGCTAAGTATTTTGGTGACCCCCTAAAAGTTTTAATTCTCTTAAATTTAGACAGAGATTTTAAAAATTTTACATGTACTCAAGAGTTTGTAGAGTATGTGTCGGATATTGGCGCCACATTCCTTGACACTTCATCTGTCTTTTTACTAGTATCATCTCATCTCGAAACTCTGATTGAATAGTATACAGATTACGTTAAGGATATGAAAGGGGTTGAGTGGATAGTCAATCCGTTCAGTGAGCAGCTGAACTTAGGGCCTGGCATCATGATCAACTGTTAGAGATTTCAAGTGATCAGTCAGCTAAAGTAACTTTTAACAAAGCTTATATCGACAAATTTTGGATACGTGTTAAAAAGGAATACCCAGAACTGTCCACAACAGCATTAAAAACTTTGATGCCATTTTCTACACATTACAACTGTGAACAAAGATTCTACATAATGATGAATTTAAAAACAAAATCAAGGAATCATCTGCCACTGGAAATGGACATAAAAAAATTGATTAAGTCCAAACAAGCTCATGTATCCCATTAACTAACAGAACACAAAAACCAACTTGTATGCATATTAAAAGCTTTATGTGTACTCTTTTTTTAATGAAAACTATATCAATAAATTAATTTTCTTTAAACTTTTCTTCCACATCTCACGACTCCTCTGGACACATCCCACGACCTCCCTGGGGGGTCACGATCCACCTTTTGAGAACCCTTGTTCTAACTATTCTACTCTAAACTTCATAAAGCAATCCCATTTGATAGAAAAAGACAGTGAAGTTCATTTACTTATTTAAAAATTACGATATGACGAATATTTCGCAGAATATGACCTCTTAGAACCAAAAGGCTGTATAAAATTAAGATTTCATTAATGCTTTTGAAAATATATATGGATAAAAAAATTAATGTCATTTATATTCTTTTGGAAGTAAAACTAAAAACTGAATTTCATGAAGAAGTTGTGAAGTTTTTGTAGAATAATTCTTAAGATTCCACTTAAGTTATGAAAAATATTCTATAGTGCGCGTACGACTTAAATCATGAACAATTATATTTTCAGTATTTAAATATATATTTAAAAAATACGCAATTTCAGTAAAAATATTTTTTATTGGCTGCAGTTTAATCATTTTCACTTTAAATTAAAGTTGAAATTTTATGGACGCTGACAGAAAATTAGAGAGATTTTCAGAGCATTATGGCTTAAAGCTGTTTTAATAGTATGAGTGAATTATATGTCTATCAAAATTTGAAGCTTAAAGTGTTTTGATAGAGAACCAATTAAAGTTAAATACACGCATAATATTTGTTTCAACTTGAAATTTGAACGAGCATTAAGATCGGCGAACCGGCTTGTCGCCAAAGGCGGATAGTATATATAATATAATAATATAATGTCCGTTACTTGAAGAAAGATAATAATTTACAGTTAAATAGTGACTTATTTAACTATAAACTATAAAAAATAAAGACATTAATAGCGTTAAATTTGGTGTTGAATCTAATTGGTTTTGAGAGTTGATGGATTAAAGTGGTATTAACATCAAATGCTATTAAAGATAGGTCTACGCTTATTGATTCTTATTGATAGACTGCTTCTATTGATAGAGCCTGAAAGGAGATGTAATCCTGTAAAGATATTTGATGCAGCCGCGACATTTCAGAGATTTAATCCTTGGCAATGACTTCAAAGTTGTTAAGTTCATTTAATTCCTTACAGTTACGCATAAGTCACAAGTCGGGTAGTTGAATGCGGCCATTTAAGTCAAATCTTGGCACAGAATATTCCATTATCGGGAAAAATAAGCACACATATTTATAGACCAAAAAAAGAAGTTTACAGTAGGAAAATATATAAATAAAAACAACACAATATATACACAAAAATCTATATAAACTATACACAAATTGGGTTTTTATGATTTCATTTCTTTTGATGCCTGAGCAATCCCTATTCTATTTATAATTCTGGTGGAATTGGTTTGAAAAATAAAAGTGGTGATTATTGAAAAGCTGAGTGCTTTCAAATAATAAGATGGTAACTATCCTGGCTCAGTAAATTCAGCATTGCTACTTTACTGCAAGTGAGGGTTACTAATGTAGCAGCTATATGAGATGACGTTTTGAATTTGAATGACTTAAAAGAACTTTATTGATCACCCTGTACATATCACTATGCTATCTTATTAAATTTAACCAAATATTATTCATACATTTTGAACAAACCTAAAGTTATTTAAAACCTTGTGATTTTTTTCTCTTTTACATCATCGTATTGAAAATATTTAGATTCATTTTTTTAGAATAAGAATGGATATTTCTGGGCGCAAACTAAGAGAATTTCGTCTACTTCAAACTATAAATTTTTTTATTAAATAAATGTGAATATTTTAGACTGGAGCTTAAGATCATTCCTTCAACTTTATACTATAAAATACGAAAGGATTTGATCGAGTGAAAGAGAAGAAATATTTGCACATGCAAAATAGGATAAAAATAGATGAAAAAAAAAGGAATATAAACCGCTTTCCAAAAGAGAGTGATACTGAAAGATATACTAGATTTATTTCAAGACGTATTGAAAAGAAAAAAAATAGAGGAATTAAAAGAAGTAGAAAAATTCTAAATAAATATCTTTTTCAAGATTAGAGAAAAATCAGGATATCAACTCTTATCGATTGTAGAAAAAAAATTTGAAAAAGTGAATAATTCAAGTTGCTTTATTTTTTCACGTCCAAAATAAACCATTAAAATATTTTCCTTCATTTTATATGCCTCGTATTTTGACAAACTCCAAAAAATTGCATTTTAGATCATATTATGGAAACAACGAAGAAAAGAAGGCAATGTTCTTTAGTGATCTTCAATAATTGCAGTCATTTTTTCGTAAGTTTCGAACCAACGCTCTGACATCAAGCTTTTGCAGTATTCAATACTTTTTTTTGACTACTGAAGCCTTGAAACTCTATTAGTCAATTACCAAAAAATTACTGTCTCTGAACGCTTTTATTACTCTCAATAATTACCTCAAGTTATTATCTCTGAAAGCTTTTATTTCGAGCATTTACTCTTCTCTAAAAATAATTCAGCTATTTCTAATTCATTCATTACATTTTGTCAATGATATGTAAAACACACTCACATATTAAGAAAATTGTTACCAAGATTACTAAAACAAAGGTCTTTTTCAGCCATTCATCTGCAGACAAATGTTAAATTTTATAAAGTTTTGAAACTTTAATAAAAGAAAAGATGAATTTCTTAGCTTTTAATGTAATAACTTAGATTCGAGTATCAGGCATCCAATGAGACATTTAATTTTATATTAGTTTTAAATGATCCAAAGATATATAATCAGCCAGAAAGATAATAACTAATGGATATCTAGGCCGTAATGGCAATACATATTTAATATAACTCTGAATTTTTGCTTCAGGTTTCAGCCCCTCTAGATATTTTTTTCTTTATGAAAGTAATCATGAATTACAGTGAGCCGCGGTAACCTGATAGTTAAATTTCGGCCTCGGAACCAAAAGGTTTCCGGATAGAGACACGATTCCAGCGAAGAACGTCATGTAAGTAAGTCTGGGTCACGTTCAAACAGTCTGGACCAGCCTCCCTCCATCTGGTGTGGTGCGCAGTAGGAAAGGCCTGTTCAGGTCTCACCCTCATCATCTGATCATGGTTCAAAACTACTAATTTCATTTCAGAATAGCTCTAGTGCTGATTTGAAACTGGATGTAAATATAAGTAAACTAAACTGAATTACAATTGAATGAATTTTGAAGTAGCACTAGAAAACAGCAAAATGTAATTTGGAATTTATACCCTATATTTTTAATAATTTCCTGTTATTTATCTAAAAACTTTACTTCAATATCGCCTGAATGATGTTTCAAACCAAATGACAGCGAAAAAAGGAAAGGATGCATTTAATGCAGTTTTCAAAAAATAAATATATGTCGTTGTGAAAATTCCTTTGCTTGTTTACTATTTAAGTACTATTACTGTTTATTACCTAATATTAATTACCTCAGACTTTTGCGTATGCGTCAGGGGGCGCATATATATTGTTAGAAAGGGAGTGAGGGGAAATATAAGAGGAGCAAATGTTTATATTGTTACGAATAGTTATAACGAATAATAAGAATGATGTGAAGATGCAGACTTTATTGTCTATGAAAACGCGTATTAAATATTCGAAACACAAGCTACAAATTCACAGTACATTAACTTTGTTTAATCCACTAATCACAGTTAACAGCAAAGCTTAAAAACATACACCAACAAGAGAAAAGACGCTGTTTCAAGATAAGCTAATCAACGTAGCTCGTTATCCAAACTGATCTGAATTCCTTCCTTGAGCCGTTCCATTTAATTTAGTATCCTTCTGAAGTGGGTAGGGCAAACTCGAAAACGGCGTGCTCGTTCCTGTCAAATGTGGAACTTCTCCAATGTTCTATAAGAACAAATATTTATTTCCTACCTTCTATTACACAAATTTATTGTGTTGTAAAAATCGTTAGCGACCTCATTACGTCGCCAACACAGCTTTATCGCCAAATTTGTCAAATATGGCGATATTCTATAATTTTAATCCCCTTAGAACTGTCTTTTCTCGCTGACACGTTATTCCATAACAATTAATTTCATTCATTTAAGCTATTTACAAATAGTTACACAACAATTCAGAAATCTTTACAATATTTACATCTAATTTACACAAAATCCGTAACAATATTTATCGATATGGTGAAATCAGATTATTGGCGGAAAAAAAATTACTCCACTTTTTGCGAACCACTCCTGAGCGAACTTGTTGCTGTGTTGTGACTTATGGCCTTTTATAAGTCCGCTGACATTTATCTGTCGGTGACATAAGCCGAATGAGCGATTTTTCTTTACTCAGTAACGCCAACAAAGAATCAAGAGTACGACTTAGTTATTTCATAAGTCACATTCGCTTGCCCAGCCCCTTTTCACAGCGGGCACATTCACACACACTCACGGATAGAACACAGAACAACCATACCAACCGGGATTCTTAACCGTGTCGCCGAGATTTCTTGGAAGACACACTACCTCTATGTCAGGGCGTCGAAGCACAATAGTCAAAAAGTGCAAGTATCAAAACTTTAAAATGATTGGTACATTAAATTGTCAAATTTCTAGGAGAAAAAAATTAAATATATTTTCGCTGTTTGATAAATCTTTATATTTGCTTACATTTCTCTTTCTAGAAATGATATTTACCCCTTTAATTGTTTTATTTTCTTTACTATCTAATAATATGACATCTCCTATTTTGGGAATGTTTTCTTATTTTGATTCAAATGGAAATCAATTGAATACATGACATATCTATGTATTCGACTTAATTTAAATATTGAAATATAATCGTTATGAATGACTAATTTTTTGCTTATAACTATCAAAATTCGATAAATCGATGCACGAATGGCACTCGAGCAAAACAGTTAAGTGGTTATTTCAAAAGCTGCATGCTATTGCTCCCTTTTTTTTTGCAGTTTCTTTGTTCCCGTTATCTTTCTCCTAGATGAAACTCATGCAAAAACTGTAAAATTCATCGCCTGGCCTAAGATTCTTCTATTATCTTTTCTCATTGAATTAATTTTCTTCGATCTTAGTTGACGTTTAAAGAAATTTCTTGATAAAACGTGACAGGTTTAGAAAACGGCGTTATCAAGAAGAACGGAATCTATGTATTATTATTTTGCGATCCGATTCAGAGATGTCGTGTTTTACGAAATACGTCGAAATTGCAGAAGTTCGTTCCTCGAGAAGAGAGCGGGTGCATTTTGTGCAGAATGCATCATTTAACCGTCGGTACCACGTCCCCTATGTCGACAGTGCACTAATCCGCAGGTTTACTGGGAAACGTGACCGAAATACGAACGCCTCCTTTTGCGAAAAGTTCCACCTTTCAATTGAATAGACACTCATTGGCCTCACATAAGAAAAGGGGCATATTTTCTCAATTTTATATGGGTAAATATAGACAGAAACTACAAATTTTTAAAACAACAAACGTATTTGGAATTTGATATATTGTTTTTAATCGTAAAGGAATTTGAATTTCTTCGGGGATACTCAAATATTCTATTGACTCCTTGGCATACGAATTTATTTAACTTCCTAATTAGATAACACTTCCTATTTTGGACAATTACTATCATGTGAGAACATTATGTTACTTTGGATATGGAGTTTTGTGGGGTCTCCGAAAAAACGTAGACAAAATATATTCTTTTTGTTATTGATATATAACGAGTCATCTGACCCGTGACATTTGAGGTTTGTTTTGTCAGTATTGTTTGGAATATTTAATTAAATTTTGATTATCAGTTGCTTTCGTTTGTAGTTTGTATGAAATGACGTCATCCAAGGTTTTTACGATTTCTTACTTTTAAATAATTAACCCCGAGCTCAGAAGATTATCGGTTTTTTTTAATTTTCTTTCTTAACACTTTGGTGACCGGCAATTTTACACAGAAACTATGTCATGTCACAGGCTACTTTTTTGTAATTGAATATGAAAGTAAAACGTTCAAAAAAAAACTCCAATGAATTTTGTTGAATTGGAACATCAAAAAGTTCTTCGCCGATACGTTCCATCATGGTTGAAATTTTTGGAATTTTACTAAAATTCTAATAAAAATGTAAATACTAGGAAAAGTAATTTTTCTGTAATAGAGCGGACAAGAATAAACACGATACGCCAAGTTTTTGCAATGTTTTATATCGCCCTCGCTGTTATAAATTGAAACAGATAATGCAAGTGCAATGACGAGTTAACTCGTCACCGGTCAACAACGTTTGGACAGGAAAAGACGAGTTAACTCGTCACCGGTCAGCAAAGTGTTAACTATCGCACTTAAGTAAAACGCGACTTATATTCATTCTTTAATGACATTATAAGCACATTCATACTAATTGTATGTCTCAAAATATTGTGAATATTAGAATATAATTTTAAAATAAATCTGCATTACGTTCATTAGATTTTACCATATATATATATTAGCTTCCAGTAATAGTGAACTTTTCTCGAAAACTCAATATTCTATTGACTCCTTGGCATACGAATTTATTTAACTTCCTATTAATTAGATAACACTTCCTATTTTGGACATTTACAATCATGTGAGAACATTATGTTACTTTGGTTATGGAGTTTTGTGGAATCTCCGAAAAAACGTTGACAAAATATATTCTTTTTGTTATTGATATATAGCGAGTCATCTGACCCGTGACATTTGAGGTGTGTTTTGCCTGTATTGTTTGTAATATTTAATTAAATTTTGATTATCAATTGCTTTTTATTTGTCGTTTCTATGAAATGACGTCATCTTCCAGATTATTTACGATTTCTTACTTTTAAATAATTAACCTCGAGCTCTAAAGATTATCGTTATTTTAATTATCTTTCTTAATTATAGCACTTTTGTAAAACGCGACTTATATTTATTCTTTAATGACATAAGCACATTCTTACTAATTGTATTTCTCAAAATATTGCAAAAATTAGAATATAATTTTAAAATAAATCTGCATTACGACCATTGGATTTTACCGCATACATAATAGTTTCCAGTAATAGTGAACTTTTTGTAAAAAATTTGTTTGCCATCTAGAAAAACTGAAAATGAAAGTTTAAAAAAATTATCATTGGAGAGAGAGAGGTCTCGTAACTGTTTCAAACCGTTTTAAACTGGTCAAGGACTTTAATTAAGACAAATAATCACTTAAAATAATAATCTCACATGATAACTTGAAATTCGTGACTGTAGATTTCATTTTTTATTTGTATTTGTATTTTTATTCTCATTATAATAAAAGAAGCATTAGAGACATGTAAGTTTTTATAATTGATTTTTGCATTTCTAAATACTTAATTCTGTCACTCAATTTAAAATTTAAAACTAAAAATTTCGTTATTTGATACACGTGTCAGAGATACGTCAAGGTGTGCTAAGAGGCTAAATTAGTATTGTGCTTCTGCTGTACACATATATAATTATTATTCGAAGAATTAATCATGTTCAAATAAGTGGTTAAAGTAATAGAAACTAAAAACGATGGAAATGAATGATATTACTAAATTAATCTGAATATCATTTTTTATTTTCTCGTATTAAAAGTATACAGAAAATATAATGATCATTAAGAAATTCAAACACTAGATATTGACGAATTACCACATTTTAGGCCCCCCCCCTCTCCCCGAATTCGAAAAACACATTTTGGAAAATGTGCGCTTCTCTATCTGTGACTCAAAGTTAACTCAAAAACGTTTTGAGCTAGACAGCTAAAATTCGATATACGATTTTTATACCGAATTTGAAAATTTCTATCAAAATTTCTGCAAATTCCGCTCATACGAAGTCTATATTCAGAATTAATATCTATATTTTAGACATCTATCGAATTTTGAGGCAAATCCGATATTGACTGTCTGTCTATCTATTTTATACCGAAAGTTTATCTCTACGCTGCCAACTGGTAGAGAGCGAATGCCCTTTTCTTCACTGGACACGGCCCATTCCTGGCAAACCTACACATATTCCATCTTGCCAACTCTCTTTACTGTAGTTGTGGGGAAATAGGATCTCCAATTCGCTATGCCACAGAATGCCTACTCACTCTCTCATGGCACATGAGAAAGCCAGAAAGAATTCTCGAAGAAGAATGATACAGGGGAGTTGCATCAAATACCCCTTAACGTGCCAAATCCACTCCATAGTAAACCATATTCATGAATACCAAGACCTCTTCAAGACCTACAGTATTTGAGACCGGAAATCCCCTTGGGAAAATCAACCAAAATTATAACTTAAAAAGTCCCTCAAAAATGCAGATCTCATGATGGAAATCAAGACCCCAGGACCTAGATGGACACTACGTATTTCTGACTCTATAGTGATCGTTTATTTGGCATTATTTTGGTCACAATTTAATTTGTCAATTCCCCCCCCTTTTCAGTTGGTAATCTGATTCCCCTGTAAGTTCAACCCATAATCAACATTTGTTTCAGTATTCTTGTCCCTTCTATCCAGTTATGACTTCAGCAAAAAAATTGAACAGATTCGTGTAATAGGTGACACTGATGACATTCTCTCTGGAAATCCTTGAATACTGTATCGTCTCTTTTTTCCCTTTAACAAATTTGTCCTTTTTTTCTCCTCTCTTTCTCCCATCTTGTGCTCCTCCAACTGGTTAGATAACTTAGCATGGGCACTGGGTTCACAGGATGGCGTTATGTAATGTTATGTCGGTCTATACTTTCAGAAATTGATAAACGTTATAATTTATAAAGGCAATGGCCTAAATATATCAAATTTGATAGGTGAGTTTAGGACTACAAGTGTAGTTTTGTGTGTCAAATTTTGTTTCAGTTAGTTAGGGAAAATGTGTCTAAAACCCAAATTTCATTCAATGGTTATATTTCTTAACAAATGTACGCCAATGCTATGTGAGATCTCTGAGTTAACATCTTTACTAGAATGCAGGCGAGAATGCTGATCCAGCTGGTTGTGCTTATAAATAAATCGAAATAAATGCTTAAGAAAATCTTACTAATAAATGATTTATTTCTAAACGCCTTGACATAACATAACGCCATCCTGTGCCCCCAGTGCCTATAACGCCAAGTCATCTAACCAGTTGGAGGTGCACAAGAAGGGAGAAAGAGAAAAAAAAAGGGGGGGGGGAATTGTTAAAGTTAAAAAAAAGAGACGATACAGCATTCAGGGATTTCCAGAGAGAATGCCATCGGTTTCAAATCTTACACGAATTTGTTCCATTTTCGCTGAAGTTGTAACTGGATAGAGGGGACAAGAATACTCAAACAAATGGTGATTATGGAACTTACAGAAGAATTAGAGTACCAACTGAAAAGGGGTGAAAATTGACAAAATTAAATTGCGAACACATGTATGACAAATAAAACAATCACTATAGAGTCAGAAATACGTAGCCTCCATCTGGGTCCTGGGGTCTTGATTTCCATCATGAGATCTGCACTTTTGAGGGAATTTTGAAGTTATAATTTTGGTTGATTCTCACGAGGGGAATTCTGGTCTCAACTATTGTACGGCTTGAAAAGGTCTTGGTATTTATGAATATGGTTTACTATGAAGTGGATTTTGCCGCGTGAAAGGGTAAAGAAAATATTATATATCTTTTTGAATTGCTTCAAATTGTATTTAAATTCGAATATTTAACATCTGCTTCGTTGAATAAGACACGTTGAAGGATATCGAATGAATCGGTGTCTGACATTTGTAATTTATCTTATTCATTTTATAAATACCTTGTTGAAACGTAAGGATACGTTATCATATTAATTAAAGAAATATTGTTCGTTATTAGAATTTTCATCAATCAAAAATTTAAGTTCAATAAATTCTGTTAATTATGGAATGTACATTTTCTAGATTTAAATTATAACTATACAAAAAATAAATTTGTTGAACTTTGTATCTTAATCAGTAGATTAGAATATCAAACCTCTGATTGTCAGTATTTAAAAGCATTGCTGTAACTGTTAAAACCAGTTCCTGTAAGGTTTTGAATTCGTGAATTGTTTTCATATACTACCTGATAATTAAAAAATATTTAATAATAAAAACTTTTAAATGCATGTTAGATTTTAAATTATTTTAGTCCTCAAAAATATTGAGATGAAACCGAAAAAGATTAACTTTCAATTCGCTGATATAATCGAATAAGTAGTAGATGGACTATTAAGCAATGTTTTTATTTCTAATTCTACTTTTATCGTGAATTAATGTCGTCAGTTAAAATATTGACAAAAAAATGGAATATTTAAGTTTCAAATTTTAATTTGCCGAAGTATAAAATGCAGTTTCAAAAAGTATTATGTATATATTTCATAACAATTTTCATATATGTATGCCTTTGATATACAAATTCTCGCTTTATTATTTCGTATATATATATATATATATATATATATATATATATATATATATATATATATATATAATATTGATCTATAAATAGAGTATTTACTTATTTTTAAAATAAACTTTTGTGGTACTTTCATCAAAACCGTTACAAAAACAAAATGGACAGCAATAAATGTGCAAAAATTATAGTAAAGATTACATACGAATTTTAATAAAAATGCAACATATTCATGCAATTATGTTTCATGCAAATTCTTTTATCACATTCTTTATCACATCACAAATAAATAAAATTAATAACTTCCACACATTTTAATAATATGAAAAAAACTTCTTCTTAATATATAACATTTGTTTTGTTGAATATTGAAACTATATATTTCAAGGAAAGGGTGCCATAAAATATTGTGTGAATATTTTCCGCTCGAAACCATTATTCACCAGTGTCGGCCGAAACTCGCATATTTTTCGATAAATAGTGAATTCCTGAAACAGCAACTGATATAAACTTTTTCTGACCATGAATCAAAATTTTATGAGCTTTACTTGTCAGACGGTGTCAAAAGTATTTTTTTCCTCAATTTCTCTCCTACTGATTGAATATCGAAAGCTACGGCAAAACAGTGAGTTATTTATGGCACTAAATACTCATGACAGTATTTCTTTAACCACGCATTCTCTTTCGATGCAACGTTATATTTACATAAAATGAAACTCAACTAATAATTTAGCAGTCAAATTGACCTATTTTGAACTAACTAAACTATTTTCACATAAGAACTATTGATAAAAAAATGTTGTATTAAACAGCTTAAACGCTTGCTATGTGAAGTTCCATTTGCTGGAGGAATTATGTGTGCAGGGGAATGACTTCAGTTAAGCAGATGCATGCTAAGTGGATGTGTTTCTCTAGCAGGTTAAGATATTCATTAGATCTATTACATCCTTAGAGATAAATATTATTTGCGATAATATTTTTCTAGTATGTAAAAAAATTCCTTTTAAAAGTTGAAACTTGTACCTCTTTATAATTACACTAGCTTTATCTTTCGACCAGATGCTTCATCAGGAATATATGTTATGTTAGATTTTAATTAAATATATTATGGTGGAAGCTAATAAGCCAGATAACATCCACCGAACATGGATGTAATTTTGGTCTAGTGGCTCTGTTACTCGGCTACAAATCTTAACTTTGCGTGTTCGGTCCTGTAGGTCATAAACATTTTTGAGAATGGTTTTCCACGACCTTGAATAAGCAACTTACGTGCAGCTGTTGTAGCGCCCTCAACCCACAGGAAAAGTCACCAGGCGCATTAGAAACAACAGCCAACATCACCAACAACTCTCACTCAAGCTCGCAATACTCATGGTGCAAATGTATTGTTCGTCTCACCACCTACTCTCTAGTTAGACAGTATATGGTGGAAGCCTCATGAGTCAAATAACATCCATCGGACACGAGTGTCAATTTTGTCTAGTGGCTATTTTACTCGGCTACAAACTCTAACGTAGGAAGTTTGATCCTATCGGTTCTAAACGTGCTCCACAATATTATACAATCACTTTTAGTGACTAACTTTTCACCAGGAATATTGGTTATATATTCAATTTTTAATTTAATAAAGTAGATATAATTTCATGTCCCTGATTTAATCAGACTGTCAGCCATTAAAGCTAGGTTATTTTTTTCACTTATATTTTACTCATTGTGCGCATGAGTCGGACCAAATCCATGACGTCATAACGCTATTGTGAACTTAAATGGTTTATCGGCCTTTAAATTCTCATGATATTATGATTTCCCTTTTGTTTTGTGCAATGAACTAGAGAGACAGTAATCAATATTCTTCATCAATTTTTAACAATAGTAGAAAATCGCAGGAATATTTGTATGAATGAAAATAGAGTTTTAGGATCAAAATATAATTAATCAAGGAAAACGAAGAAAAAAATCGTTAATAAAAATATCCAAATTTAGGTAAAACTTGTATGTCTATTAAACAAACATCATTAAAAAAGAGATTATTTCAATTTAAAAAAGAAAATAAAAGATAATTTTAATAAA
Organism: Argiope argentata; assembly: GCA_026289955.1. Taxonomy (NCBI): domain Eukaryota; kingdom Metazoa; phylum Arthropoda; class Arachnida; order Araneae; family Araneidae; genus Argiope; species Argiope argentata. The sequence goes on along the minus strand of JAOUZG010006964.1, from coordinate 2,792,599 downwards.
AATTATACATCGTATTAAATTTATTTTTGGAAGCTATTTTTGAAAAACTCCATTTCATAAGCTAGGCTAAACAGCATATAAGGTATCGTTACCTCATATACACATTCTTCTTATTAGTAAAGATAACTTGATCTGATGATTACTTTAATAAATTAATATTCAGCGTCAAATAATAGCTCTATTAAAATAAAATACACATAGGTTTTTTTAGATTTTCAGAGCTCTATAATTACTAATTTGAGTTACATGATGATATAATGGGTAAATACGATTTCAAAATAATTTATCAGCGAATTTGATTGGAAATTTTTTTCAAAAATACTGTTATTCCTCCCTCTCCCAAAAATATTTTTGTATAGGTATTTTTGGTTTTTAATATAATCTAGCTTCTATTTTTCTGAAAAGAAGAATTTTTAAGAGGAGAAATATTATATAATGTATTTATATTAAACGCTTACGTGGATTCAAAATCAATCCGAATTTTTAACCACCGTTTGTTTGGCAAGACTTCGACCTCGTCCGGAACATTAACGCATGATTTGATAAGATTTCAAACGAATGCTATTCTTGCATTGGTTTGAAGAATTTGTAAACAAAAAATTAATGGTAAAAATAACAGACAAATTTATTTACGATGAGTTCAAGTCTTCCCACGTTGATTTTATAACGAAATCGCTGAAAAAGAGACGACAGGTCGAATGGAAAACCTCAAGAGTTGTTCATAAGTAAATACAGTCGTAATGAACGAGATAGGTTTAACGTTTATGTCGTCCGAGCAAAGTTTCCGAATCGACTGAATTTGAATATAACTGCTTTCAGACAATTTATTTCTTTGAAAATGCCCGATTTTTATTTCGTTTCTTTGGTATGGTTCTCAAATTTAAAAAAATGTTGGAAAAGCACATTTTTTTTAAAAAACTTTTTATTTGCTTGGTGAATGTATATAATTAATTAAATGAAATGTTATTTGTATTTACAAAGAGCTTTGATTCAGGTGATTTTTGCGAAGTGTACTTTTGTTTTTCAATTTTTTATTTCTTTCATTGTTTTATCATATTTTGGAATAAATTGAATCTGAATATATATGTTGCTTGACTAATTTGATTTAGTAGATGACGAGCAAGTAAAGCGATCCTAGGAAAACTGCATTTGCAATTCTAGGGGGTTGACGAGCAGAGCCGCCTAGTGTTTTAATCCCTTCGCACTCCAATAGTGCCTCTGAGGCACTATTCAAAACTGTGCATCATTTTGACATTTTATTTATTCATTTTTCAAATTTAATAGTTAAAAACGCCTACACAATGGTTAAGAGATGAAGATTAATTTTTCAAAGAAATTCGACTTAAAAGAATTATGTATATTTATTTTTCATAGCAATAAACAAATCTTTGTGTTAGGTGAAGAGTTTTGCATCTAATTATTTTTTGGAGTGCGAAGGGTTAAATAAAATACGGATACAGGATTGGTAACTAAAAGATCTACTAAATCAAAACTACAAAGATAAAAATATTAAATCAAAAGCTCTGTTGTTACAGATTATTATTTCTATGCATTAGTTTCAAAAATCAAAATAATGATTTAGTGTGAATGTTTTACATGGTTATTTAATGAAAATAAAATATTACTAACTGAACATAGCTTCAAAAACAGATTATTATCAAGAATTAGTTGACGTTTTGAAACTTTTATATTTAACTTCCATTTATTTTAATACTATAAGAAAATCATAAAACGCACTATACGAATTAGGATATGTATATTTCCAGAAAATTCCGGGACAAAAGAGAATTTATTTGAATAGAACCGGTAGCCGAATTTTTTAAAAATTAATAAAAAATTAATTTTTTAGAGTGCCAAATTTTCTTGAAGAATAGACTGAAAACATATTAACTAATTTAACTAATTAACATATTTAACTAATTGTTATTTTTGGCATAATTCTTTGATGGTTTGTTCAGAAAAGGAATTCGTATTTAATACTATTTCTTGTCACATATGAAGGCGTATAAAAAATGTTTCCTGTCAAGAAATACTTTGAAAGAATTTGCTTATTAATACTTTTATTAATATAAGAAATGTTAAGGAGCATTTTTTCTATCTTTGTCGTTAATCAAGCCAAAATATTTTAAAGAGTCAACATTCCAAAAGTCGCTTTTTATCCAAAAAAATGGCTGTATTTCATGATGAACGCACAGAGAATTATGATGACGGAAGATGTTTTAAATTGCTTATTATTTAGAAGAAAATATTTCACTGCTTCAAAAAATGGGAAAAAGAAATCAAGGATATTTGTGTCCTTAAATGAAAAAAAAAGTTTGCTTGAAATGCTCAAAAGTATTCATAATACTTTGTAATTAAAAAAAAAGATAATTATGATTTCTCAAAAATGATTAATTTTAGTGAGACGGTGAAAAATTATAAACATGGTATAAACCTTCATTGCATAGTTGTTTCCTAGTTTTAAAAATTCAAATAGCTTTCCTTTTTTATTAGTTCTTTTCAGCATTAAAAAATCATGTTTTTATAAATATGTACTAGAAATTTTATAAATATATATTAGAAATAAATATATATTTTATTTTTCTGTTATATCTTAGTTTTTTTCCTTGTATAAAATTTTTTTTGTTTCTTATTTCTTATTTTAAATTCTATTTCTGAATGTATATGTAAACTAACATTATTATTATTTGTTGAAAACATAACTATAATTTCGAAAACTTAGATGATATCTTGAAGTTTTATGTTCGTTTTATTCCCTCACGGGAGATTATGATTTATTTACCAGAGCAAACAAGACGCGTCCGTTCACAGCGCGGCAGAAAAGCAGAAGCGTAAAGAAAGCAGGGAAATCATTATCCCTGGTCTCAAATACTATAAGGTTTTGGTAGGGAATATCTTTTTTCATAGTGCTTATATACTATGAGATTCTTATGGGGATTTCCACAACACACGCCTAAACAGGCAAGGGAAACAAAGATATCTTTTTAAAGGAATGTTTTGGCTGGACATGATGGTTTATCATCATGTCCAATTTTCATCTCTCACTCGGAGCGTGAGAAATAGTTGACTTTTAGCAATTTTACACAGCTTCTGTTGAATTAATTAACTAGAACAAGTGGAATGGATCAGGAAATAAGAGAATACTTTTAGAATGAAGTTACTACGGCTAACTTGAATTCAAAATTAAAAAATTAATTTGGATTTGAATAAAAATATCATATATATATATTAATGAAATATAGTCTGTAAAAATCTTGACAAAAATGCAGATACCTTAAATTGGATTATTGTAAACGTGGGGGATTAAAGACCATTCTCAAATTTAATTTTCAGATATGAATGACAACACCACTGGAGAGAAAATTCTCTATTGAAATATCAAAACAGAGAAAGGGAAGAAAAAAAATTCTACCTTTTTACCATTTAGAAAGGAGATATTCCATTTCTAAAGTGAAATTGTAACTGAACTTAAATATCTGATCGAGCCATTGTTTAAGATAGTTGATGTTTAAGATATTTATTGTATCTCGAGAAACATGGGAAACCTAAGCAACTCACATACTTGAGATTTTTAGGTTGAACTTGAGTGGATAAAAGAAATATTAGTTGTATTCACTAATACTGAAAGTAAATTAGAAATGAAATAATTTAAGATGTTGCCAGAAAATTAATATCAATTATATGTCCATATATAAAGTTAATATACGTACTTTATAAATTTTGATTGGGAAAAAATTTAATAAAAGTATTCTGAAAGAAATTATAGTAATTAATATTCTAAAGATTAACTTCTTTTAATTTTTTGCTCCAGTTTACTCATCAAACGAGGACTAAATCCTAACTAAAATCCACTTGTTCACTTAATTTTTTGTTGCATCCGTAACATGTCATTAAATGTCTTGTGGAACTAGAATCTTTTTGGAATTAACATCAAGGTACTTCATTGTTATAAATCCTTCATTTTTGTTGCCAAAAGATTCGTGGGTACTGATATTTCACTACCTACTATGTAATATGGCCAACAGAAACTTAATATTTCTTTCAAAGCTCCAAAAAAATACTTCAACTTCTTCTGTTAATATTTTTTGTTTTGTAATTTCTGTATAAAATAAATATAATTTTGTTATTTTTAAAAATTGCGTAACCTCTATTGAAGATCGGAACATTTAAATGGAAAAATCATCTCACAGATGATGATCCAAACTTGATTTGAACACCAACCTTCTGTTTGGAATCCCACAGATCCAAATTCATGGCCCGGGTCAAGTATCTACTATTCAGGATCAGATGGAATTAGCTGTTTAGGAGGCAGTTATTGCTGCATCCTTACTTTTTTAAAATTTACCAGAAGACTATGTGCTCAATGAAACATTATTACAAATTTTTTTATTGTACAAATTATTACAAATTATTTTTCTAGATATGATTTAACAAGACAGGAGGCAGAATAAAAATTTAGAGTTCATTTTTTAGCAGATCCAATATTATTAGATCCAAGTAATATAAAACTTTTAACATTCCTTTGAAAGAAGTTTACCAGCAAAAAATATAAGTTATTTTTCACGCTTTGAACATTAGCTAATGCAGCAAGAATGGAATGCCAAAAAAAATAATCCTCATATTTAATTTTATCATATCTTTTAGACAGTAATTTTATCAAGTGTATTCTTTAAATACACCAAAAAAGTAAAATGGTACAAAATTAAAAAAAAATAACAAAACCATTTTATTTTTAATTTTTATAACATTGTGGAAGAATTAATAACGGGAAGAAAAAATAGTTATAGTCTTAAGGTATCATATTATGAAAAATGGTAGTAAACAAATTCTTTATGAAATTTTATTAAAAATCGCTATTGTTCATTCTCGTTCAAATGACGTTTGGGATAGAAAAACCAAATACCCATTTACATAAATTAACCAAAAAATACCAATTAGGTCAAGCATAGATTGGAATGTCTAGGAAGAAAATCAGTCTTTCAGGTTATCCTCAGTATTTTATGAAATATTATTACGCTTTGTATATCATTTCAAGATTTTAATTACTTCTTCGCTTCAAATATGTTTGTTCAAATTTATCAAATTCTATAACTTTTTTAGCATAATTAATTGCCAAAGTTCAGTTTTTTTCACTAGACGAATTCAAATGTAAATTTATTCTTACTTCTTTTAATGATTTAAAATTATTTGAGGCAGATGTCATGAAGATGTATAATAAGTTATTGAATTGATTTTAATTTTTATTCAATTAAAATGGAATTAAAACTGGATGAAAAACTATGAGAATGGAATGAGAACTTGAAAAAAAATTGTTTTGGGAATTGATTAAATAATTCAAATGAATTGGGAGGAAAATTAATCTCTTAATTGTCACAAAAAGGGGTTTGAAAATTATTTAGAATCAAATTTCAATTAAAGAAGTGTCATATTTTTTTATTTTTATGGAGGTAAAAAATAATCCTCAGATTAATTATATAAGAAGCTCATACAAATACCTTCACCGAAAAAAAATGTTTTTAGGGAGTTGAGTCGTTAAATGTATGACTAAAAATTTTTGAAAACTAAATTTTTATGCAGATCTCTAATTGTATTAGGGATATTTAGAGATATTTGGGATATTAGGATGATATTTTAAGATTTAAAGCAAAACAGTTCTTTAAGATCCTAAACCAGTGCATTTATAAAGCTTGAATTTGGCGATCTTTGGCAATACTAGACTACTTCCGTAATTGTTTTAAGAATTTCATTTATATAACACTCTTCGTCGTGAGGATTATCCAAAAATAATGTTATACAACGATTAATATGTCAAAAATATTTCACTAATTATGACTAGTAGGACTAAAAGAAATATATAAAATTTCATATGAATTTATAAATTACATTTTTTAATCGAAATTAATTGAAATTCTTTATATTACTTTAATATTTGGATGGATATGTATATTTTTAAAAGCTCGAAATTTAACTGTTGAAAAGACTTAGTTTAATTAAGCGAAAAAAATCATAATAATAAGGGTGTTATTTTAACTAAGTTTTCAGTGTATTTCCTTCCTTATCCAATCTTTTTTCCCACAAAAATTCTAAAGAATATTAACAACAACAAAATAAATTAGAAATGTTTATTCCAAAAGTGCATGAGGACAGAGAAAACTTTTTTAAAAGTAACTTTAGTCATTATTAATGGAAAAGAAAGGTAATAAAAAAACATTTATTTAAAAAAAAATTAATGAAAGATCTCAGATGAGCAAATATTTAAAAACATTAGATGTATCGTAATTGAAAGTGTTATTATCAAAAGTTCTTTTTTTTTAAAAAAAATTAATAAAAAAATATATGTGAAAAATTAATATCAATAATAACTTAAAACCGAGTTTCCTAATTTTTGTTGAAAACTATCCATAAAAAATTTATTCTAAAATGGTCTTTTATTTCCTGATTCAATTCCCACCTTTTATTTAATTAACTAGCCACCTTTGGCGATCAGTCGGTTCGTCAGTATTAGTGCTCGCTAATATTTCATGTTGCTATGTCTCATAACAGGTTTTTCACCAAAACATTTTAAAACCAAACAAAATTTTATAATCATATAATTCATTTATAGTATTATTTAGTATTTTCTTCAGATGTTCTACTCATATTTCTCTTTCTATCCGTGCAATGATTGTCCCGGAATTGATATTTTACTTAAATGGTGGAGGGAAAGGTCTAAAACTCTACGTTTTTATAGAATAATGAGATTCAAATTTTCATAAATGTAAACACACTAAACAAATAAAGACACAATTGGTTTTCAAGAGAGGCGAAATTTTAAAAACAGCTTGGAAAATGCCGCGCACAGAGGAAATAATGGTGACACACACACACACACAATTCTTTTCTTTCCTATCCTTTTTTTCTTCACTACTTTTCTTTCTACAAACCCTTTTTTCCCTTTGTTATTCTTTTTTTTTCTTCCTTGCCCAGACTTTATTTCGAGCAGGCATAGATTAAATACTCATACCGACTAATAATAAAAGCAACTATCTTCTTTCTTTTTTAAACATCCCGTTATCTGTGAATGAAAACCAACTGACTTCCCATATTTCTTTCTAAACAAATCATAATTTATTACTTCCTGCTATCTAACTCAGTTGTTGTGGGGGAAGGAAATGAAGATTTTTGGCGGAAAAGTAAGAAAAGTTTCGTTTTAACTATTTTCCACGCAGTTTTTTTAATTTTTCTCTCCATAAGAACCATCCTCGTGTCTTAACGAAAATATTTTTTAAAAAATTAGCCGAATCGGTCAAGCCGTTTTCCAGTTTTCCGCTTAGCTACGTATTTCGAGTTGCATATTTATTAATATAGATTATGCGTGCATTCTATAAAACTGCTTTTTTCAGCAAGTTCTCAAGGCCTGAGAGAAGAGATAAAAATCTTTAATGCTTAAAATATTCTTTTAAATATATATAAATTTCCCTATTTTAAATCATCGCATGCCGAAGAAATCCCTTTAAAAATCTTATAGTAAAAGCATGGATGAGCAAAACTTTGCTCTCTTTCTCTCTTGTGTCGCAATGCAGACAGACAAATCTTTCACCATATTTTATCTGTAAATTACGTAATGAATTAAATCAAAATTTTAAAATTTTCTTTTATTTAGCTATTTAAATGCTAAAATATTTTTTAAATTATATGTACATGCTATTTATAAATCCACCGGCATTTTTAGGGTTTAATTACTTTTCCCTACATCTTTTTCAATTTCACATTTAGAGTTTTCAGAATCGCCAATAAAAGGAGCCATAAAAGATGCCAACCACTCTAAAGACACTTTCTGAAAGAATCTGCTACCCGACTTTTATCTAACTTTATCTCATTAGCGAGATCGGAGTTTCCAATTAAAACACGAAACACTCGGAAGGTTAAGGAATGCGAGGACCGAATAGACAGAAGACGTTAGGAGCGGAACACGGAAAGCGAATCAGAAGGGGAGATACCTTCATTATTTGAAAGAAAATGCAGTTTGGTTGGACGCTGGAAGTTAAAAATATCACGGTTCTCCTTTACTTGGGGATGAAAAGACCGTAGTATTGCTACCAAAGTAGCTCAAATAGAACTACCTAAAAGTACTACCTTTTACATATCTCCAGATATTATTGCTGGTTACTTATATGCATTTTTTTTAATTTCATGCATTTTTGAAGAAGCAAAAAAGAAAAGTTGAATTCTAGGATAAAAATAGAAGCAGTCAATAAATTAACAGATTAATTGATTTGTTCTTTTAAGTTTTTTTTTCTCGTGAGTTGGAGAAAATTTTTCGAAATACTGATAGTTTTTGATGTAATTCAGAAATTGTCCAAATATCTTAACACTTTGCTGACCGCTGACGAGTTAACTGGTCTTTTCATGTCCAAACGCTGTTGACCGGTGACGAGTTAACTCGTCGTTGCACTTTCATTATCTGTTTCAATTTATAACATCGAGGGTGATATAGAACATTGCGAAAACTTGGCGTATCGTGTTTAGTCTTGTCCGCTCTATAACAGAAAAATTACTTTTCCTAGTATTTACATTTTTATTAGAATTTTAGTAAAATTCCAAAAATTTCAATCATGACGGAACGTATCGGCGAAGAACTTTTTGATGTTCCAATTCAACAAAATTCATTGGAGTTTTTTTTAGAACGTTTTACTTTCATATTCAATTACAAAAAAAGTAGCCGGTGACATGACATAGTTTCTGTGTAAAATTGCCGGTCACCAAAGTGTTAAGAAAGAAAATTAAAAAACCCCGATAATCTTCTGAGCTCGGGGTTAATTATTTAAAAGTAAGAAATCGTAAAAACCTTGGATGACGTCATTTCATACAAACTACAAACGAAAGCAACTGATAATCAAAATTTAATTAAATATTCCAAACAATACTGACAAAACAAACCTCAAATGTCACGGGTCAGATGACTCGCTATATATCAATAACAAAAAGAATATATTTTGTCTACGTTTTTTCGGAGATTCCACAAAACTCCATATCCAAAGTAACATAATGTTCTCACATGATAGTAATTGTCCAAAATAGGAAGTGTTATCTAATTAGGAAGTTAAATAAATTCGTATGCCAAGGAGTCAATAGAATATTTGAGTATCCCCGAAGAAATTCAAATTCCTTTACGATTAAAAACAATATATCAAATTCCAAATACGTTTTAAAAATTTGTAGTTTCCGTCTATATTTGCCCATATAAAATTGAGAAAATATGCCCCTTTTCTTATGTGAGGCCAATGAGTGTCTATTCAATTGAAAGGTGGAACTTTTTTTGCTTTCAAAAAGGCATACTTTTTTAAAAAAAAAAGCGTGTTTGATAATTTGTTGTTTGCTTTCAAGTAAAAGTTCTGTGTTGAAAATTTCCAAAATCTTGTTAAAATTTCTATTTATAATGATGATTGTATATGTTTTTAGCAATTTTTTTTTAATTTGAAGACTGTAATTTGGCTTCTAGTAGCTATTACATTATAATGAAGATTATTTTCCTATGTTTCTTAGTTAAATATATTATTTAAGGTAATTCAAAAGTTTTTTTTTCTATAGAGAAATATGGATATGGGAACATGTCCCTTTATTAAACTAACTATTAGCAAATTATATTATGATTGGTTTATGGTGTATGGAAAACTGCCAAGTGAGTTAAAAGTTACTTTCATGGCTGCTGATTGATTAGAATCATCAGTTATACTTGATAATTTCTTATAATCTTAAAAAACAATTATGTTTTGAGTGAAAAAAGCTTAGAGAAAGGAATCTATTGATTCGAGCTATGTGCAACAGAAACCAAATTGAGCTATAAAAAATAAGAATAGTGTGATGTGAGAATAATGATAAAATGCTTACTTTACTAGAAGGATTTTTAACACATAGTATCAGAATTGTAGCAATTACGAATGGATTTAGCTTCGCCTGTTAATTGCGATTATCCCTTCTTTTTTTTTTCAGAAATTAATTTCAGATTTAAATTTACATGCGGAAATCTAATTCGAAATAAGAATTCTTCAGTAATTTCGTAATTGATTTCTTCAAGAGGCATTGACTTTCTAAAAGTACATATTTTGTGGCATCATATTTTTTTTTATCTCGAATTTGGCACATATAGAATAAAAAAACATCTAAAATGAAAAAAATGAATAAAATAAAAGAAATGAAAAATAATGAATAATTTTGTTTTATTGAAATTTCTTGCATCCAATTAGGTTATATTGGTTAGTTTCCATATTTTTAAATATATACTTCTAATATTATTAAAAACTCGAAAGGGTAATAAATACAATATTGAAAATAAAATTTTCTATATGTGAGGTTTTCTCTTTTACATTTTTGTTCCTTTTTTATTCCTAATTTCATAAGTAATAGAGAGTTATAAGTATAACTTTGTTTTCATATAGAATTTTTCGCTTTTCTATTCCTAAATACTAGAAGAGGAGGGTATAGAAATTTTTTTAAAAAAGTTTTTATTTCCTTCAAATATAAGTGTAATTTCGTTGTTTAGTTAATTAAACAATTGCTTATAATTTTTAAAACTAATTATACTTTACCAAAATTAATATACTTAAGAAATACCATATAATTGAGGAATCTGTGAACATCGAAATGAACTTTATTAAGTTAGTAATTTCTTCTTCAAAATAAAAATTATCATTAATTGGGCATCATAATTAATACTTTTTCTAGACAATTTTACATTAATTTTAATGATAGCCTAGGAAAATTCCTTTTACAAGCTTTCAAACATCAATAATTTATTTTGCTGATTTTCAGTGTCCAAAGTTAGTCGAAAATATTATTTCTGTTTATCATTTTATTCCTTAAGTCATAAGAAGTAGAACCATTAAGCATGCATACTATATGTATTAAATACATGCTTAAGATTATTAGACGAAGAAAAGGGACGACATGTCTTTATCTACATAATGACTAGTTGCGTTTTTTTTTCTTCCTTTTTTACTTTTAAAGAATTAATGACTGATGGAAAAACGCGTTGGGTTTTGATTTTCTTGAAAATCTATATCTATTTACCATTCTTTGTTATTTGTCACCAGAGATTGTTTCATGCTTCTTTATTTTTGGCAATATCTTTTTGTTTTTAACTTCTTTTAACTTTTTGTTATTTTTTTATTTTATTTTGTCGAAGAATACCGAAATCTCAAAAAGATTAGCGACTGAACCAAAAGGAAAAATATAATTATATATTTATAGAGATCTGAATAATGATTATGCATTTTTATTGAATTCTTTATTTATGTTAGTTTTGTAAATTGACATAAAGACTTTTTGAAGTTTTCAAGATAATTCTAAAAGAAAGTTTTCTCTTTTCCAAAATATTGATGTTGTTTGTTATGGAATTCCTTTGTTTGGCTTAGCCGATTTAAAAATATTTCAAACTTTATGAAACTCAGTTTGTATTTTGTAATCATTCTTCTAAGAGTACCTAGATCATCATAAATCTCAAAGAAAAAAAATTAAAAAATTAGTACATATGAATTGGCCATAAAATATTTAATCAATGTACCTATAGAACAACTGGGTATTTTCAGATACTTTCGCACATGTTCTGATCACTCTGTGATGGAACTACCACTCAAACATTTGAAAATAAAAAAAACCGCATCAATTAATACACTCATCGAAGTAAGATTTCTAAACTATGAATAGTAATACTATGAGAAAATCTATAGTAAAAATTCAGATCATATAAAGTACATATAGCTAGAATTTTTTTGATCAAATTCTTAAAATAACCAAAGTAATAAAATATTAGAGAAATTTTGTTTAATTTAATAATCATGCTAAGTTGTGGGAATATAAAACATTTAAACTATATTTATATTTTGATATCTTAAATGTTTAATTTAAGTAATTTACATTTTACAAGAGAAAGATTTTTTTACTCCATAATATTAGTATTTACTCTGTTAATTGACTTTTTAATTGTTAATTTACATTTTACAAGGGAAATATTATTTTTACTCCATAGCGTTGTATTTGCTCCATTAATTAATTTATTACCTTTCAAATAGATTTTTGACATTCTTGCCTTCATTGAAAAAAAACCTTGCTTTTTTAATCAATTTGTCTCAATCGCATTGAAAATTAAGTTAGGCTTGACTACCTTAGGAGTAACATTAAAACATTATTTTTCCATTGGAGATACAAAATGCAAACTTTAAATAAGAATAAAAAAGAAAAAAGTCCGAGAATTCTATAAAACAAAAAAATTATATTCTATATAAAAAATAATGAGTCTCCTATTAGAATGCGAAATTACAGTAAAAAAAATCAATGAGATTGAAAAGCTTATGTTTTCAAAGCTTAATCTCTAAATAATTCTTTTTTAATTTAAATTGTTTCTGTTCCTTGGTTCTGTGGGTAATTGATTCATCAATAGAAAACTGATCAATTTTCGTTTTCAGAAAACAAAAAATCATTTCTGCCAAAAGACATCAACAAAAGACAATTTTCTAGATTCCATTTTCTTTATATAATACTTTGAGATATTACATTTTTTCTCTCTAGGAGTTAATAAAACTCAAATATTTTAGACTTATGATTTGTGAAGGAAACAAAATATTAATATTATGACTTAGATATCGTTCGAGGAAAATATTATTTTCTATAGGCGTACAGGACAAAAGATACAACATTCTTGCTAAAAGTGTACGTATATCCCATTATTCAGAGAAAAAAATTAAGAAAAAGCAGAAAATTAGTATCTAAAATCTAAGTGGAGTCTTTTCTTCAAATATGGGAAGCATTTTTAAGTTAGTGAAATATAGTATATATCTAGTCGTATCAGCAAATATTGAAGAACCTGTACCCACTTACATACCCACACAACTTTACACACATAAACATGGTTGTTGGCATTAAAGTAAATAGACTAAACAATCATTTCCATATACCCACCCACCCTCTCCGTTCATCTATAACAGAAAATCGTTTATTTTTTCTATCTGTAAGAGCATGAAATGAAAGTCAAATAAAAATAATGTTTAATATTTTTTCTAGCAAATTTTTTAAGTTGAAATAGTTGAATGCCAACAAATTAAATGCATATAAATCCTTTCCAGTATTTTTTGAAGAATAAAAATCAGCTATAAAGTTATTTATTGAGTTTCATCCGTTATTTCTTATTTTACTTTTAATGGCAAATTCGTTTTATTTGTATTCTTTTATATATACTTTTTTCATCAATACGGTCTGTTGTTAAATATCGTAAAAATTAAATTATTATATATGGATAAAAAAAGAGAAGTGTTTTAATTTATAAAATTAAAATGAATTGTAATAAGGTTAATCGATAATTTCTTATCTTTCAATCATTTATATAAAATGAATTTTTGACTTGTTGATGATAAATTTTTTTATACATGACTAAATTTTTAAAGTTAAAGTACTATTTTCTAGGTTTATAAGATATTGAAGATTAATTTTTTAATGGCTGACAAGCAATTAATACAAGTCCTTTGGTATTAGCTGAATCTATTTGATTGAAAAACCGCTTTTTTGCAGATGTTAGTTGTGAGAACTGCAAAAATGATTCGAACTGAATTTACATTTTTTTTTGGTTTTTAATTATGTCTATCTACAACAATACCAAACCGTAAAGGGGTCATATGAGCCCTAGAAACGGATGTGTGGTGTGGTGTGGTGTTGAGTGTTGAGTTGAGTGTCCTAGCAGAAAGTGCAGCATCAAAAAGATCTCTTAACAATCTACGAAACTCAATAACTTTCTTAACCACTTGCGAAGTAATCTCATTCCCGTGACATTACTCTATACATCTGTTATCTCCGGAGGTTAAGAACCCTGAATTCAAGATCTCCGTGACACTCCCTTCAAGGCCATAAACGTCTGGGAGAAAGTCTATAAATTGACGTTAATAGACATGCAATGAGTTGATCTTTTGAATGCATCTTTTGTCAGTAAAAAAGTCGAGTTTAGTTAAGTTAGATTAACATCTTATTTTAAAGCAACACTAGGGTTATTTTCAGACATAATACATAATTTAGAAACACAGTCAAGAGACGAGGACGACATCTGAGCCGGCTCCCCCTTCCACACCACACACAATGAAGGACGTGATGACTCAAAAATGTAAAGAAATATATGATATAATTTTGTTTTACTGATTTATTATTAAAATTATAGATACTTATTAAATTTTTGAGAATTTTTTAAAATATAGGATGCTTTCTGATGTGTATAATGATAACTCTAAAATTGAGCGATAGATATAAATAAAATCTTTTAAGTTATTTTTCTCTTAGAATCGTAGATTTGTGTTAAATTTTAGATGTAAGGATTAGAAAGAAGTCACTCAAAATAAATATATAATTTACTTTATTAAATAAAGAAACAGAAAATATGTCTTAATTTGACCCCATAAACTAAAATAATAAGGAAGAATTCGCACTCTTGTAGATTTTCAAAGCATTTGATAGTTTGTCATATGTTTTTCAACACTACACCAACACTTTTTTTATGCATTTAAGATAGATTTTAATGATATAATTATAGGTTAGAAGGTACTTAATGTACAGGTGTAAAAAACGGACAGTTAAAACGATTCTCTAAGTAATTGCCAATGGTAAAATACTGTTGCTATTTTAAAATTCTTTAAATAAAACTTTGTTAAATAATATTATTATCATTTGCTTTCATAACTGCGAATACAAGGAAATTTTGAAAGGTGTTTATGAAACGATTAAATTTTTTTCAGAAGTGAGATAAACGTTTTCTAAGAAAATGTTGCATTTGAAACATATATATTTTTTATTTTAATTCAGATGGAAGCATTCCAAAAGTATAAAAACTTTTTAGTAATTTATTACGGAAGAGTAAAGGAATTCCGAAAGAATTCTCGCTAAACAACAAGACATTTTAATCTTCATTCCTAATTCTGAAAATATAACATTTAACATATTTTTTTCCCATTAGAGCCAATTAGAGGTCTCATAGACTTAAAGCATTGTGCTTGAATTCCCGTGATTCATGAAAAAAATGTTATTGCGTTTAAAAGTAAAAAAAATGGTAGAATCCAATGCTTTGTTGTTTTTCTTTGACAAAGACATTATCTAACTGCTTCAAGTATAATTAAGATTACAGAATATATCAACTTCTGTGGACTAACTACGAATCAATGCCTATGTCAAATAATAGCGATTAGTTATTAGTTCAAAGGGGGAGCAAAATATATATGTATATATGTACACACTCAACCTTTCCCTCTACTATGTTTTTTATATGTTTTTTATTACATTTTTCATGCTATTTCAAGATTTTAACTAACTGATTCATATACGGAGTGCCCCGTGTCCCTATTTACAAACTTAAAATGCTGGTATGTAGTATCATGATGAACAAGATTTACATAGGAACTTGTGTCCGAAAATTCAAACTGAGACCGCTAGAGGGCGATACGTGCAGGTATACATATACTTAGGATCATAAAAATTGCCATTTGTTACTTCTTTTATTAACTTACTTCTTTTTTAATGAAAAAAAAACCCAAAGGTGTTGTCATGATAATATATTAATAGTATGTTATTGATATATGTTTTTGTCTAACTAAACTTTGTGTTTGATACATTTTTTATTTAACAATTTATATCTAAATAAAAATGTTATATTTTAATTTTTAATGACAAACTTTGGTTTTTTTTGTCTAGATTAATTTTGATTCGATACCAAATGTATTGTTAAAGGCATTGTTAAACACATGCTAATATATTATGTGCCTAGAATTGAAAAATTTGTGGTGCTCGTAATTTGAAGATGCGTTAATAGAAAATATTAAACATATATTTCATTTTTAAAAGATTTCAGCCCGTTCATTGTTAAGAAAGTATTTAAAAGATTTTATGCATTTATTTGATATCGAAATTATTGATAACTATGTTTTCCCTTACTTCTAATCAATGCATAAACCATTAATTTTTCAAATAGGCTTATTTGTCCTTATTTTTCATTTAAAGCCGATATAAAGTTCAACTAAATAATTGACTATCAAAATGTTCTGGAATATTTATCAAACTAATATATCCAAATTATCATTGTCGATACACGAATATGATAAAGAAATTTATTTTTACAATGACACATTGAAGAATGTTTTTCAAATATCTCGTCATTCTAAAAAAGAGCAGCTAAAAAGAGGGAAAAAGTATCCATGCTTATATTTGAGCGTTGAAACACTTTTGCTTTTAGAGTTTAATTATTTTTCAAATTAAATTTTTTTCATACTTCTTATTTAAATTTATAAAAATAGGCTGACCATTATGAAGGTATTTTCTGGAAGAATTTAAGTTCTGCCCTTCCCCATATTCAACTTTATATCATTAGTGAGGTCGGAGCCCCCAATTAAAACACGAAATGCTAAGGGATTAAGAAATGTGAATATCAAAGACACATAGGACGTTCGGAACGAAAGGAAATGGGAGTGGTAGAGATTCTCGTTATTTGAGGAAAATGCACAACTTCTGGGATACAGGAAGTAACGTTTAGTATATTCTCACACTAAATAGTTTGGACGTTAAATGTTATTCACTATTAAAAAATCGTCATTTCTTTTCAGAAATGGTTACTAGATACTTAAACTTATACCAGATTTATACTCGGACAGTTACAAGACAAAAAGTAAGTCGCGCATGCGTAAATACTCTGAAAAATGCTCTGCGGTCTATGGCAAGTAACTGCCCTTACGAGACAACTACAAACCGCTGCATTGTATTTTTTCTTGTAGAATTTGGCGGTTTTTATCGCGAAAAAAAAAATTTGATCACTTATAGATTAATTTCGACATTTTTTACTCTTTATTCCTTCTGATGTGAGGTTGGTTTCTTTTCATTTTATTTACCATTTCCTTTCTATAGTTTTCCAAATTAGTTTTGTTGAACTTTTTTATTTTATTTTATCATGTTTCTTTGTTTCAATATCCGTCATTTTAATATGATACGCATTGAGAAAGAAAAATTCAAGGTTACAAAAATAGTAATTTGCAGCCAAGTATGGATATAATGTTTGCATCTATCTTATAAAATTGTGTCAAATATAAATATGTTCCTTTCTTCGCATGCGCTACCTGCTTGCCGTCTTATAACTGGACACGTTTAGACCCGGCATTTCTCAATTTTAAATTTGAACTGTTTCTAAGCAGAACATATACGCAAGGTGGAATTTTGGAGAAGTTTTGGAATTTTTTGTATGACATAGAGCCTTTCAAAAAAACATCAACAGTGAATTCATTTCTTTTTAAAGTATTTTTACTTTCTCTTTTAATAAATATAGAAAAAAATTGTAATCGTCAAAAACTAAAACTTTCTCAAGTTTCAGTTTTTTTCAAATTTAAGCCTCCCGAGTCGCAAAATATATCTTTGATATCTAAACGTTCTGTAGTTTCTGACAAATATGATTCTAAAACGATTTGAGCTAGACGAATGAAACATGATACATAGACTTAACATATAATTTGACGATTTTTGAAAGAGACATATTATATATGGACATCTAAAACAATTTATAGATTTCTAACACATTTTAAACTGAATCTATTAATAAGAAGGTTGTTTTTTGACTGTTCAAGCCCTATTGAGTATACAACTGCAAAATGCAGATAACTAGGTTAATGAAATTCCATATAAGATGTTTAGCATCTATCTGAACTGCAGAAATTGACCTTTTATTGGTGAGCACTTTCATTTATATGTTTGGTTTAATTTAGTTTAATTATATCACGTCTCATTTTAAATCAACACAAGGACTAATTTTAAGTTGACCTCATAATTTTGAGCCACGATCAGATGACGAGAATAAAACCTGAACTGGCTCCCTCCTCTTCATACTATACCCCATCAGCTGGATGTCGCTTGACCCGGACGATTTTAACGTGTAGCAGACTCTTTTACACGACGGTCCTTCGGTGGAATCGGGTTTAGAACTTGAAAACCATCGGTTTCGAAGCCGTGAAATTACCTGCAGGCCATCTTGGATTTTCACTTTTTTATAAATGCAATGAATTAAAACAATGAAATTAGAGAAAAGGCCAATGAAATCAGATCTGAAAAGGGCCAATGAAATCAGATCTGAAAATATTTGTAATCGCTTGATAGATTCATCAATAATTCCATGTTCATGTCAATAATTTATTTTTCCTAAGTCCTCTCTTGTCATTCAAGGAATTTTCGCAATTTCTTCGAAAGTCTAGAAACTTATGCTGAGGAAAGGGAACAGAATGCTGAGACTATCTTTTTGTTACCTTAGATACCATCATTCATCTTTTAAAATAAATCTTGAGTTGAAAAAATCCTCGTATTTAATTAACTTTTATCTCATATGATTTATTATATAGTGCACCATTATTTTTGAATTTGTAAACTGTAATTTAGTTACTAATGGCAGTTTAAGTAGAATAAAATGAAGTTTGCTTTACATGGTTTTATAAAAACTTTGCTAGCTTTAAGATATTTTCTTTCTTGTTTGCAAAGAAATGATAATACAAAACGTCATTTAATCAATTAATCCTTAACAATCTGTATACTGTTTTGTGAAGTTATCTTTGCTTTTTCGGTATGTTTAGAATTCCTCGTGAGTTTTGTATTTTTTAAAATATCAGTTGATCAGAAAGGATTCATGAAGAAACATATCTTCTTGAAATGTTTGAAAATGATTTCATGCAAAGAATGATGAAAATTCGGAAAAAAGGAGTGCTTCTATTGCAAATATGAAAAACCGAGGTTAAATTGTTGTATTAATTTTGTTAATTCTATTAAAATAAGAAGTCTGACATAAGAAAGTTTGATTTTAAGAAACAAGATAGTTGATTTTTACCTAAATGAAATAATTTTATTGGCAAATAGAATAAGTATTAATTAATTAATTAATGTCTATTTTCTATTTCATTTAATTCTCTTTGCTTTTCTGGTTTGTTGAAAATGTCGAGTGAGGTGAAGATTGTTTAAATCTCCAATTTCCCAAAATGATTGCTTTAGAAAAATATTAGAATCGTGGAATTTTTGAAAATGATTTAAATGTAAGAATGAAGGAATTTCCGAAAAAGGAAATGCTTTTATTTTAACCGAAAACAGAATTTTGAAAAAACGAAATTAAATTGCTTTATCAAATTTGTTAATGCTATAATTATTTTGAGAAAAACGACAGCTAATTTATACTTAATCGAAATAATATTCTTTAAAACATTTCAAAATAGTGAAAAAAAATTATATGATTGGTTTTATAGAATTTGAATGCATCGAATTAGTATGACTTTTAACATTAGTTTTTATTATTTCATCTCCTTATTTTGAAAAATCATATAATTTATTCTATATATCTTTCGAAACCTGATCCTAAATATATGTCACAATATTAGTATTTAAAATCTAAATTTAACTATATTCTTTGAGAAATATTGAAGTTTCAGGTATGGATAGA
>JAOUZG010006964.1:2761956-2773130 GCA_026289955.1 Argiope argentata | reverse complement strand
TATTTATTACTTTAAATTATTTTATTGGTTCATGGATCATTAAATAAGATTAATTTATATTCAAGATTAACAAGAAAAGAAAATTCTTCTTTGAACTGAATAGACATTGTTTAACAAAGGAATTTTTAAAAAAAGTTTTATTTGTTGCAAACTACAGTTAAAGAAATGAAAATAAATCTAATATTATTTATATTAGATTAAACAAATATTGGAATATATAAACTAATTATATAACTAATATAAATAACTACATAACTAAATATAATAGATAAACAAACTAAGATAGAAATTTTTTTTATTCCTTATTGTTATAGTGATTATTAAAAATATTTTTAAATGATAATAAGAAAAGTTTTTCAAAGAAATATAAATGTTGTAGTAAATACTTAACTTTGGTTTCTATTTTAATAACATGTATGGTAAATTTTGATAATTCATTCTTTACATAGAATTCGATGGTTATATGATGCTGACTTGATTTCATTCTAGACTCAGACGATTATCGTTGAGGGTCAAACGTTTTGTATATTTAATTAATTATAATAGTTTAATAAACATTTGAAACTTTTTGAGGTGATTGTTTCATAAACGTTTGAAGCATTTTTGTGGCAGTTGTTTTGTAAACGTTTGGCACTTTTTTTGTGGTAATTGTTTCTTAAACGCTTGAAAGACTTTTCAGGAAATTATTTCATACACTTTAGGAAATTTTCATAAAGGTTTGGAATCTTTTTTGGAGGCATTTGTTTCATAAACGTTTAAAATTTTTGGGGGGTAATTGTTTCATAAACGTTTGAAAGGTAAGATCAATCAGTCATTGTCCTTGATCACATTTCAAAATTTTGAAATCTGTTATGTATAATTTCAAAACACGACCAAAACCAATTAACTTAAATCTTTAGCACAAGAGAAAGGAAATAGACCATAAAAATTGCAATTCGAAATTGTCTATTTATTTATATTTATTCTTATAAGAAAATATCAAATGTGTTCCTTTTTTAAATGCTCATACTGTTAACCCTTATTTTTGAAAACTGACGCATTTTTATTTGAAACTTTATCTACAAAGCTACAGTCGGTTTGGAAAGAAATACCATCCCCCCAAAATGATATCTATTCATTATTTTTCTCGCTCGGATCCAGTGAAGTTTTCTTTCAAGAAATCCGTCCAAATGCCTTAAGGTTGCTCTTCAAAAACAAAGCGGATTCATTTTGTGCAAGATGCATCATTTAACCTTCGGTACCACGTTCGCAAACTCGACAGTGCACTAATCCGCAGGTTTATCGGGAAACGTGACCCAGATGTAAAGTTCTCTTTCAGCGGAATATTCCATTCTTCTGTTGAATGGCTCCCCATTTGCCTCATACGAAAAGAGAAGGCTATTATCTTTTGCATTCCTGTATCTGGAATACGTTTGGTGGAAATGTGATGCCATTATGGCGAATTGCAAATAAATAAATAAAAATAAATATATTAAAATATATTACATCTTAGGATTTTATACTTTGTCTTATATATTTACCAGGATGAACTTACATTTTACATACCTGCATGTTCATGAAATATAATACTTGCATCGGTATCACTACTATGCCACCATATTCCCGATATTGTTATGAATTTTGTGTAAACTATATGAAAATATTTATGAATTGTTTTGTTAATATTGTAAATATTTTAATTGTATAAATTTAATCGTAACAAAATAACACATCAGCGTAAAAAGACCGTTCTAATGGGTATTGATAAGAAATTTTGGATTCAAATGTTGTACTCTTTTTAAAATTCAAAGCAATGCAATATTTAATTATTCTTTCCAGAAAGAAACTTGAATGGAAAGTATAGTATTGAATCTTCTATGAAAAAAAATCAAAATTAAATTATTGCCGTTTTTCTTGATCGAACAATAACTTACTTATCTAATAGGTGAACTGGGTGAAGATTGTAGCCTCTTTGAAATAACTGGAAGACACAGGTTGTCTTTTATGAGGTTTTATTGGTAATGTACATTACAGCATATGATGGCGAGAGACAATCGATTTTAGAGAAGCTGAAGGGAAAAAAACATTCGGTATTACAGTCACAATTAAACTGATGTTTAAGTAGAAATAATAATAAAACGCATGTGATGTTTACATGATTGGCAGCTGGCTCCGCCCAAGAAGATGACGTGGCTAGCTTTGGTTCTTAACATTCTATTCTCGAAATGTATATTTATGGTAATGCATGCTATAAAATAAATTAGATTCAAAGAAATAATTTTCTTTTACGTGAAAAAAATGCATATATTAATAGATATGACTTAAGCTTATATCTTTTTCGAAATGTAATTTTTACAAAAACGAAATTGTAGTTGAATCTTGTGAGAAAAAAAGCAGACTTCCAAAATTTCGGGAATTAGTTCATGTCCATGAAGTATAATGTTATATATTGGCGAAATTGTTGCTTATTAGAACAGAACGCCGTCTCATTTCCCCATACCCGTGAACATTCTGGTCACTGCATGGTTTGGTGAATATGTTATGGGAATTTTATTTAACTACCAAAATATTTACACTAGTAGAAAAAAAACTATTTACAGAATTTTCAAGCCTGTAAATCATAGAGATGAGTCGTTTACAGAGATTTCCATCTTTTAATAATTATTTGAAATAGTTTTATGCTGCAATATAAAATGTGTAAAGATAAAAGATATCTTAACAAAGTATTAATAAGTTTTTCAGCTAATCAAATGAGAAAATATCTTTAAAACTTCATTAACTTAATTAACAAATTGGAACGCTAATATTTCTTTTCTATTTGAGGCTAAACAAACGACACATTTAACTATTTCAATAATATCGTGTGTTATCTCCAAAAGTCAGTAGATATCAATTTTATTATTTGTTGTCTTTTTATTTATTTATCATTGTTTGATTCTATAAGGTTATAATAAAAAAAACTATTAAATTTCAAATAATATAGCAATTATCTCTGCTAAATGGCTGAATTTATGATTGTCTATTATAATTTAGTGGTGAGAGAAAAATAACATTTAAGTATTTATTAATAAATTTTATACATTCGCAAAATATTTAAAACACAAAAACTCTTAATGAGTTGCAATCGATAGTTAAGAACAAATTAACACCGGCTCAAATCTAAAATTAGGATTGTTAAAATTGTCACAAGTTTTGCAGAAATGTGTGTAAACTTTATGAATAAAACTTTTTATGTCGCGATTGTCGCCATAAAAAGTGCGAAATGAATTTCACTTCATGAAGAAATGAATAAGACAAGCATTAAGTTTTCTAATAACGATAACTTAAGTCGTAAATTTGGCATCAAATTTTCTTTAAAATAGCTGATATAATATTAAATTTATAATATGTAAGTACATATTTTAACTATCTGATAAAAGAGAACCATAACAA
Organism: Argiope argentata; assembly: GCA_026289955.1. Classification (NCBI taxonomy): domain Eukaryota; kingdom Metazoa; phylum Arthropoda; class Arachnida; order Araneae; family Araneidae; genus Argiope; species Argiope argentata. The sequence goes on along the minus strand of JAOUZG010006964.1, from coordinate 2,769,719 downwards.
TAAGAAATCAGTACTCGAAATATTATCAAACATTTTATTTAGTTCTATGGAATTTAGTTCTATGGATTTTACTTCCCTATACCTGACTTTTCCAATCTTTAATCTCATTAAAATATAATTCTAGTTTCATTGCATTGGTTCTAATCCTTTTTTTTTCTAAACATATAATGCTGACTCCTAAAAATAACCCATAAAATCATTTGAATTTTCTCCATCTCATGATTTCTTCATGCATTAGATTTAACAACTCCTTTTATCCACTTGCACAGAATAATGAGTTCAAGAAGTACAAAATAATTGCCCAAATCTGCGAACTAATATTATTTCGTAGTTTACCTTAGACTTCATTAAGTTAGTCTTTTAATTTTGTCAGAAATAACTACCATTTATTTGTGAGCATAATTATTTTCTCCAAATTTGTTCTTTAGAACGGCTCATTAATTTCTTGGATCGCATAGAAAGATTCAGGCTACACATTTTCAAACACTAATAATTAATTTGCTTAATGATTGTTCTGCGTTTGACCTTGGTCGAAAAAGTTATTTCCATTTATCATTTTAATGCTTTAGTCATTAGAAGGAAAATTGAAATACCAAGATTCCATAATATGAGAGTGCTATGCATGATATTCTTAAGAATGGTTAAATGAAAAAAAGAGGATGACTTGCATTTGGCTACATAATAACCAGTTGTGATTCTATTTTTAAACATAAAAGAATTTTGATAAATTTCAAAGCTTTACATTTAAAAAAAAAGTAAAAAAGTTCACTTTTTTTTTAATAATGAAAACGGCGTTATGTATCACTTTTTGTTATTTGCCATCGTATTAATAAACAAGGAACCGTTCATATTATTCATATTACTTGTTTAATAAAGGTGATTGTCAAATACAAAGAAATCGATGTATGATTTTCATTTCAGATAGCTTCATTAAATTTTTTCACCACTGCCTTTACTTCAAAGTTTCGCTAATTAATAAAGATTTTTTAGGTTCTTGTTACTTAACAAATATATTAATTTTTCAGTTTCTTTTACTTTTAGGTTTTAATGATATTTTATATCCTTTAAAAGACTAATATCGTTTTTATAAAGCCAAAGACTTATTAGAAAATATGCCCAATAACATTGTTATGTTGTTGTTATTGACACGTCCGCTTTACAACGGAAAGAGGAGTGCAGTAGCTTCTGATGGTATGGATTCCTGAGCACCTGACTTCTAGCTCATATGAGAGTGATTGTTATGATATTCTGCTGATATGGTGAGTAATTCAAAATATTGAACATCAAGGAAATATTTGTTAATATCCTGTCCTAATATGACAAAATGAAATGAAATAAAAATTATGAAAATATTAAGAAAATCTCAATAATGATGTTTAATGTAATAGCAGTTTAAAAGCATAGTTATTACTTTCTATAAAAATTACTTGTTTAATATTGGAATTTTAAATAATTTCCTATACGCGCAATGTTTTTTATTGAAATAAACCATCTAAGAATGTATAAACGATAAATGATTCAATATTTGAAATATTTATTTAGTATATGAAATGCTAACGGACATGGCATAGGAATCGTCCAAATTACTTATTTCATAATGATGATTGCTAAATACAAACAAATCGCTATTATTTTTATTTCATATAGCTTCATTACGCTTTTTCACAGCACCATTTAATTTAAAACTTCTCTAATCAGTAAAGTTGCAAAATATTAATATAAAAGATTTGGAAATGGCTAGTGCTTTTCACAAAATCTCCTTTAAGATAGAATAAACAAAATGTAAACAAAATCATGTAACTTCAATCAAAAAGTTTATTCTAGCACAAAAAGTTGCTTTATCATCACCAGATCTGCTTGACTTGACGATAGAAACGAAAGACTCTAACTATTAATTTAAAAAAAAAGAATCTTAAAACCAAAAAAAAAAAATAATCCCTTTTTAATAATATCAGTTTCATTATTGAACAACGTTTCTATATTTTTAATACGTTTAAATTAATATGCATTTTATAACAATGATTAAATTCAAAGTTTTAGAACGAAATATTTAGCCTCGTAACTGTTGCAAATGCTAAAATTTATTTAAAAAACTGCTTTATTTAAACAGTTAATCTGATATATAATTTTGAATCCTGATTTTATTTCTTTTATATATACACTCCTTAATTTACACTTGTAACAGATATGATTCAATAAAAACCTTTTTTCACTCGCATCCAATAATAAAATAAAATTTCAAAGTACTTATTAATAATTTAACAACTTAAAATCTTAATGATCAGGGCGAACAAACTGGTAACTAAATGTGGATACAAAGACTAAATACAAAAAATGTTAAGAATAACATGTTTAAACTATTTTCAAACCTTAAATATCATTTGTTCTATTAGATGATTCATGTAATGCATTTTTTTATATCAGACAATTCGTGTTATTGTAAGTCAGTCAAAGTGTTAGGTAAAAACCCTATAATGAGTCTAAATTGAAATAAGGCCTTTTATAAAAAGTAATTTTGAAGTTTTTAGTAGCAGATATATTTTTAACTGTACATCTTAATACATTTCAAAGTCCTTCAAAGTAATTTTTTTCTCTTTTGAATTCTTCTCTTCTGTAAGAGATGGAGCATTTTAAATCTCCAAACGAAATCTTTTTCTTTATCATTAAAAATTGTCGTTATATTCGCTATATTCCTACTATGATTTATTTTTTATCCCTATATTCATATTACGATTGAGATTAATTCAAATGCCAGTATATCTAAGCGGATTGCAATTTATATGTCACTCATTAATAGTGTCATCTCGCAAAATAAGCAAGAATTATTTTTTGTATTGATCGAATCAAAAGTTTTAAACTCTGAATTCTCAGTTCAATATGAATCCGTTTAGAAAAACATCAAATGTCTTAAAATGTAAACAACCAAATATATTTGATGAAAGTCTAAAAATCTTCGATGAAAAAATATTTATATATTCCCTTTAGATTTATAACTATTTAAATTTATTATTATTACCCTTTTCAATAAAGCCTTTATATTATCTTAAATAATTGGAGTTAGTAATTCATATTAACCCAAACGAATAATAAATTATAAATCCTTTTACGTTTAGTTTGTTCCGTTTCTTGAAGTTATTATTTTATGTCCATTCCTTACATTGATGTCCTTATTTACAAAAAAATCAAATAATTTTAAATATATATCCTTATTGCATGAAAGATGAAAATATTTTTACCATAAAAAGAGAAACTACAATGAATTAATATGCGAGATTCAAAAAACAAAATTAAAGAAATTATAAACAATATTTCGGGTATTTAGTCGCCTAAAAAATATATTCTTGCTAAATAAATAATTAAATTCTCCAACTGGTATGCAAAATAATGAATCAATGCAAGCATAAAAGTATTAAAAACCGAATTGTTCAAAAAATAAAGCACCTTATGGATTAATTTTTTTTTGTTGATGTAGGTCATTGATAGTTGGTTTGGCGAGTGAAATGATTTTTTTTCCTTATAGAGCATGCTATGAAAAATACACTAAGAATTCACTTGTTGCCAGTTTTGGAATATGATACTTCATGTCAAATTAGAAAATGTTCATTTCTTTTATTGTTTGGCTTAAAATATTTTTAAAACTTAAAATTCCATAAGAGGTTAAAATTCTTTCCAGGAACATTTTTCTTTCTTTTGTGACGAATGACAAAACATTCTTGGACAAAACATTCTTGGATATGTATATCAATTTATACGCCTGGTTATGCAACAGAAATGTTTCTGGACTTTTAAAAGTAAATAATCTTTTAAAAAGCGCATTCTTTAAATTAAATATCGATTAAATATTTTGAAAATTGTTTACGTTCGTTAGATTTCATGCATTCAAAGTAGCCTGTTACGCAGAGTTTCACAAAAACAAAATGCCTTGGTATGTGGAAAAACTATGTAGGAAAATAGGCAATTAATCTTTAGGTATGTGTGTTTGTCAAAAGGGTATCTTTGTCAACTCAAATGGTATTTATGTTTAATTCTATTTGTAAAATCATTATGTTTAAAAAAGTTGTACAAAAAATGGCAGTTTCCTTCCGAAAACGCTAATACATTATGACAATACCCCTTAAGTTATTTATACAATGTTTAAGAAGGATGTGAAATGAAAAAGACAGACACCAGGTGGCGCTTTCCATCTTTCTTGATAGCCCTATTTTACAAACGAGCAACATCAATTTTGACTGTATCTTCAACCGTTTTTATAACCAAGTTTAACTCAGAACAATTTAAAGACAAATGAATGTTTGTACGAGTATTGCTTTGGAATATATTTTTTACCAACATTAATAAAGCGCTAAAGTTCATAATGTTAGCTAAAGTTTTATACTAAAGGCCGGGATGGCCTGGTTGGCAGAGCGTTGGATTCGTACTCCTTAGGTTAGGGGTTCACAGCTCACCGGCCAAAAGATTCCCCGAGTGTATGGTGGCTGGTGCTCGCAAAGTCGTCCATGTCGAGAGTAATACCACTGGGGGGTACTGGGTCAGAGGTGATTGTCCAGGTCTAAATTACGATATGAGATGAATGAATGAATTTGCAGGAATGAAGTCCACCTCCTAAAAAGGGTTGTGACGTGTGTGTAGCTAAGTCGTACTCTTGGCCTAGATGGCGCTACTTGAAAAACAAAAAGACGCATTTCTTAGGTATAAAATCTGCTGATCGTATCAGCGGAGGCTTGTCCCCGGCAAGTGCCATTAGTCACAACAACGCACAACACAACTAAAGGGTTTTTATCAAAGTATTTATTAGTTGCTTCTCTTTGTCTTCTATTATAAGATGAAAGAATAGCCGCTTTTGATGAAATGCGAGTCAGATTTAAACAGTTACAATGTCAGATTCTCATGCATCTATTTCCAAAAACTTACTATCGTCCTGATGTTTTAGCTTTTAACTTTTTGTAGTCTTTGCTGTTGGAGTAGTAGTATTTTTGAATCATCTAAGGAAAGCTGCATTACCGCAGTGTTGTCATTATCATAATTAACACAATGGGTGGCATGACCTTAATTGTAATCATGAAACTTGTGAAATAATTAGAGAATCAGCGTATAGATGGCAATGGTTACCGAAATACCAAGGGTAATGAAAATAATAAATGAGCTCTTTATTTGCATAGTTTATTGTTTAGCAAAATTCATCACTTATTTCATTATTGGGAATTTGGGAAAATAACGAAAACAATTTGAATTTTTGTCTATAAAATACATGTAACTCCGGGAATTTGTGATATGCTGACAGATCGGGGGATATATTATCCTTGGATAATTTGTCGATCTTGAAAGGTTAAAAATGTGTAGAATATTCGCATTATTCATTGTTCAGTCAGGACTTATTTCAATATTGGAAATCTGACAAAATGGGGAAAAAATTCTAACTTTGTCCTAATAAAATGCATTTATCCTTGATTTTGCAGAAAAGAAACTGGTCCTAAGAAACTAGTTAAACACGAATCTGAGTAGTAATTCCACATATTAAAGGCATTATACATTATGTATGAAAAAAAGTCATCATTATTTCTTTTGCAAAATTTGAAAAATTGTGTGAAACAATATTGGTGTGTAAAAAATAGACATTAAACTGTGCAGTTTAACTTTCAAAAAAAAGCAATAACCAGATTATAGATTATGAAATAATAATAAAAGTTTATTTTCATCGGAACGTTTCTCCGCAGCTATATTTTACAGAAAACTTTTTTTAAAAAAATAATCTCAGAAAATATGACGTAGCAGCATTTTTTTCTTTAAAGAAAAAAAGCTATGATTGAAATATTTTTTATCTGAAAACAATATTTATAAAAATATTCTATTTTTTTAACCTCTAAAAATACATATTGAAAATAATTTTACAACTTGTGATCATTTTAAAATTTAATACTCAAGAGAAAATTAATCTTTCAAAAGAAAAAAAAACTTTTTCGGAGGATAAATTATTTTCATTCCTGATTCTTTTTTTGGGGAGGGGAGGGGAGGGAAACGCTTACAAAAACAAAGTGCATTTAAAGCGTTTTATTTGCTTTCCACTGTAAAAATGTCGTTTGTAAAAAATAGTCTAATTCGCGAATTTTGAAATTATTCTCAAGAAATCATAGGGCATTTAAAGTACGGCAATGTCTTTAAAGACTTTAATTTACTTTGCGTAATTTTTTCTTAAAGTGAAATGTACCATAAATTTAATTTCTTTTATCGAATATTATTTTAAATAATTAGAAAAAGTAAAAAAAAATGCAAATTTTTTATAAAGTATCATATGCATAAAATTTAAGGAAAGCATATTACTTACGAAATTTCCTTATTAGGAATAAATTTTTTATTTAAAAAAGCATTTTCTTTAAACCAGCAATTAGCAGATTATGGTAACTACTGCCATTTTGTTTGATCAAATGTATAAATGTTTATAAAAAATAACTCAACTCATTGAAAAAAATCTGCTTTCTTAAGTTTATTTTTATTTTAGTTTGGAAATTAAACTGCAAATTTTTCTAATCCATTTACTTTGTGTTACTCGAGTTTTTTTCATAACGTTTAATCGCTATAACATGATCGTTTTTTTTCTCTCAGGAAGAATTAAAACCACAAATTATAGTATTAAAGATGTTATTTTTGAAAACAGAACGATTTTTAAAAACTATCATTGTGTTGATAAAATATGTACATTTAATTAAATTTTTATTTAATGAAAGTATTATACATACAAAAAATTAAATTACAATTAGGTTAAAATGTTTAATAAAGCAAGCATGTCTTTTTCATTTTGGGAAATAATAAAAAACCACAAACTTCCTAAAAATTGAATAGATAAGCACTTATTAATGTCTTAACATCAATCACTTATCTCATATTTAAACTATGTGGAAAATATGCTTTTTTTTCATTAACTGAAAAAAAGATCATAATTCGTACCTCAATATTTAATATAAAATATATTTGATATCTAACTTGTACAAATAAAATATTTATTCCTCTCTTAAAAATCCAATTCTATTTAAAAAATGTAAATAGAAAAATATATTATTGTTATGCAAAGAAAAAGCTGCTTAAATACATTTTATGTGATTAAAATTCTAAAATTACGTAAATTATGTAATTAAAACTCTAAAAAAATGTAATTTGTAATCTAAACGATTTTTTTTAATTGACGCATATGGATTGATTGAATCTTCTGAATTCTTTGAACTCAAAATTATGGTGAGCAAACTTGCCGTTGTTATGCAGAAAAATGTCAAACCACCCAAGTAAAAAAAAGAAAAGAAAACATTTGAAGTGGTTTTTAGATTTCCTGAAGAGACAAAAAAAAAAAGGAATTTATTTTAGCAATTATATCGTAGCTTGAAAATATAATACACATATCACCAAAAAATACAAATTGCTTTTTATACTTCCTTCGATTCCCTATATATTATAATAATATTTAAATTTCGGTCAAATTATATTAGTTTAATTCTAGTTTTAGTTCATTGCAATTAACCAAGAATAATTTTCTAATTAATAAATTAGAATTTTATTTATAAAACAAGGCTTTTACTCTGCTAAAATCCTCATCCAAAAAACTACACCACGTTATGACATAATAATAATATTTGGAAATTATCATGTTAGAGCATGATGTAGTGTTTTTGGATGAGATTTTTTTGATTCAACAAAAATCCATTAGCGAAAAATAAAAATTTTAATCCGTAGACGAAAAATAAACATTTTATTATCTGCACGAGCATCTTAAAAAA
>JAOUZG010006964.1:2710434-2761556 GCA_026289955.1 Argiope argentata | reverse complement strand
TAGACGAAAAATAAACATTTTATTATCTGCACGAGCATCTTAAAAAACAGCTTTTAATAATATTTTCCATTGCATTTACAAAAGCTATGATCAAAAAAAAGTTTATTACTACAGAAAATAAAACAGAAAACTGTCATTTTGAGCACGTGATTATATGAAATGAAATAAATAGGAAATTGGATATTTTTTTAAACAATACATGCGAGAAAAAGTTTTTTTGGATCGTTTGCAATACTAAAGTGACCCATTCAAAGAAATAATGAAAATGAATAAAAATATAATTTAACTTGCACGAGCACGGCCGTTCAAGAAATTATATTCTGATATGTTACATTGAAATATGCATAACAGATTTCATTTTAGTCTTCTTTTTTTAATTTGTGTCTTTAACAATATTAGTTTAGTTCTTGTTTTAGTTAATTGTAATTCACCAATAACAATTCTCTAATCAATAAATTGGAACTTTCCGCAATAAAACAAGGCTTCTGCTCTGCCAAAATACATTTCCAAATCTTATATTGATATATTCATATCTAGAAATAAATTCCAGAAATGTTTAAAACTCCTATGAATGCGTTGCCAATAAAACTCCTTGACTTACATAAAAGAAACATAAAGAAAAAAAGACACTGTAAAGCATGTATGAAGAAAAATCACTGCAATGACACTCTTTTGAATGGCTGAAGTTACTTCAGATATCAATTCAACTTTATCTCATTAGCCAAGTTTGAGCTCCCCCAATTAAATTCGTAGAGTAGTTGATGTAGCAGAAGACATTAACAAAGAAACGAGAAATGTGAACCAGGGTGGGAGAAGTTCTTTTTCTCGAGGAAGACGAGTAATTTTCAGAAAATGAGGATTAAGAATTCCCTTGTTTCCCACATTTCAGGAATCAAACTCTGCTGTCCGAGTGTTTCCACACTCGCACTCAAGGGTTGAGATTAGAAACTTGAATTTCCTACATTTTGCGATGGAGAAAGGGCAATGGAAGCTGTAGAGAAAATAAGAAGTGGCTAGGGAATAAAGAGCATTAATACTATGCCATTTTTGATACTTTTTAGGAATTATAAGGGAAACTTCTTGCATAATTTCGTTTTTTGTAAAAGATAAATACATTTTTCAATATCATTTTTCGATCTTATCAATTATATATTTTTTTCATTAAAATACTCTATTTTTACTTGAAAGGTAAATAATTTATTTTATTAGAACAAACCTTTATCCAATCATACCATTTTTGTTTAGTATTCTGAATTTTCAAATTTTATATATTTGGGAGTCTAAATAAATCTTCGAAAAAAAATTAGACTCTTCAAATAGCAGGGTTTTAGTGGCGTGATGTCTAGGGTTTTTTTAATATTTACGGGTTAGTTTCTAAACCAAAATTAAAATAATACAAACGAACGATGAAGAAACTTCTTTAGAAAAAATAAAAGAATTTATTTAGAGTTAAAGGGGAATATTTACAGGGGGAGTATTTACAGGGAAATATTATAAAGAATTAAAACATGTAGATATTTAATAATCAGAAAGTTAGATTATTTCCTCTAGGAGGACGTTAGAGGTAGGGAAACATTATGACTGAAAATATATATTGCCGCGCATCCGCTGAGCTTTGCGGGAATCGCTGACGCGTGAAGACAGACGTCTTCTCTTGACGAAAGTTAGTGGGGCCACTGCCTCAGAATTAATTGGGACAGACTTTCAAAAGACCGATAGATGGCGTTGTCCTGGTATGCTAAACAAATTAAAATTTATCGTCCTCTGGTAAATGATCTAACCATTACAACTCTTGCTTTGGATTTAATATATCATCGGATGTTGACAAAACAAGATGAAGGCAGATGTTGGTTAATTAAAATAGTTCTGTGGGATATCCTACATATATAAATATAAATTTTGATTTATACCTGATTTAAAAAAAAAACTGGTAGGAAAGAAGGTGAAACATGATTATATTAGATGTAAAACAATCAAATGGGGGGGGGTAAAGCAAAAAGGCATATTTTTGTATTCAAAACATTAAATATTGGGTGTAAAAAAACTTGCGAATAGATATAAAAAAGAAACATGAATAGCCATTATTTTTAGATTCTGTTTAAATCTGTCTTATTTTGAGAAATCCATCGAAATCGGGGAAGAAATTTTCGTATAATATAAGTGGATCAATTTTAACCCCTTCCAAGGAAAGGACGAATATAGTCATTACGAGTCGTCATTAAATTTTATGCTATAAAGCATGATGACGAACTACACTCGTCATCAACTAAAGTTACTGTTGAATATGATAGTAAATTTGGTTTAAAATTTCTAGTGTACTAAATTCAGCAGCAGTTTTTTTTATTACTTTTGATTACTTAGATCACTACCATATTTTCTTTACCGTTAGAATTCCTTGATTCAAATCACGAGTGATTAATAAATTGGATTTCATTCGTATAAACATTCAGATGGAACATTGACCAGATCAATCTATATTCTTACTAAAAGAAAAACGTGTTGTGAAATAAATACATAAACGAATAAGAATAGTCTATAAAGACTACTTTGATTGGAGATATACTGAAAAATCAGGAGAAATAATTATAGATTTTACCTGATAGGGATAATAATAATTACCTGATATGATAATGGTATTGAAATAATATCAAAAAGACGAAAACGTGCTTGTGGACTTATTTATAATTCTAGTAATTGCTCTGGAGTCGTAGATATATCCTTAAAAAAAAAGTAAATAGATAATAGGCCTTAAATAAAGAAATTTACAGATGTTGGCTTAAGCTTTCTGATTTTGAGAAAACTGGGTGCTAATTGCATCATTAGAAGTGAAGAATTGATATGTGAAAACTTAGGTATTGCAATTGTATTCAAGTCAATTATATAATTTTAATTACCAGTATTAATAGTTCTAAAATAATAACAATTATGTAAAAATTATAAAATGGAACATATTTTTAATAAAAACTAAAACCAAATGTTTATTTCATTCAAATATTTTAATAATTAAATCTTACTTGAAAGAGTTAAGCAGAATGCATACTTTAATCCTTTTCACTCCAAAGGTTATTCATGATGATTATCGAAGGCAAGCATCATTTTAACGTTTTTTTTTTCCATTTTAAAAGTAAAAATACCTACAGAATGGTAAAAAAAATAATTAATTTTTCCAACAAGCTCAAATTGAGATTATATAATATATAATATTTGTGCCATTGTCTTATCCATGATCTGGGCGTCTCGGGTTCGTGTCCCGATTCGGATATGGTTGTTCTTCTGTTTTCTGTTTGTAAGGGGTGTGAATATGTCACCCCTCTCCCCTTCAAAAAGGGACTGTGCAAGTGAGTGTGTGATGAGGGAGTAGCTAAGTGGTACTCTTGGCCATAGTTGGCGTCAATTCAAACAACATGCGTTCATTTCGGCTTAAAATCGCTGATGCATCAGCAAGCTTGCCCCTGCCAAGTTCCATTAGATACAACAACCTCCTTTTTTTTATTGTTGTTTTAGAACAATAAACAAATCCTTATGATTGATGAATAATTTTGCGTCGAATTACTTTTAAGGCTGCGAAGGGGTTCAAATGTAGATTTCATCTTTTGAATCGTAAGGGTTTACCAATCTGAAAGCTTACTAAAAAAACTTGTATAAGTATTTGATTTTATTTAAAGAATATTGTTCCAATGATCCATTGAACCTTACTAATTGGTAGGTCCAGTGAATTCCAGCATTCAGTTTTTAAGCTAAAATTTTTAAAGTGTGCTTGGGTTATCAGCAAGATTTATTTGCATATTTCTGCAATAGTAACTATATTGTTACAGGAAACATTGTAAGTATTTGAGTCGCCACATATTAATTAGCTTGATATGTTTGGGGTACTAGCATCATAAACCAGTAACGTCTAACGTACACAAGTAATTACTTTTGTATAGTGGTTAAGTAGCTCAGCTACAAATGATAACGTCGCGGATTCGGTCCTTGACCTTCAATCTCTTTATTGGTGACCTTGAACATGCAACTGTCTTGGCAACATCTACCTGCAGCGCAAGTCGTCAGACTTACTTGACGCATCTACTCACACACTTACCCGCCACATACTTGGCGAGATAAAATCTTTCGTTCGCCAACTACTTAGTAGGGGAGTATTGTGGCTTTAGTTTCTTAAGCCAGATAACATCTACCATATATTAGTAATTACTTATGTATAGTGGTTAAGTTACTGAGATGCAAATGCTAACGTCGCAGTTTTGGTACTTGATCTTAAATCTCTTCATTTTAAACGGCAATGTTTTGCAAAATTATTATTTTTTATATAATTTAATGTTTGAACAGATTTCTTTAAATAACCTTTTGAATTTTGCTTCTAAATTCCGTTTTTGGGAATTTACACGGAATTTTATATTTGCATTTACATAACATTTTGATACTATTTTACATCTTTAGATGATGTTTCTCAAATTTTAATTTTTGATATAACTTTCTGGTAAAACGCGTTCATAACCTTAATTCTAACAGATTTTTTTTGTTCAACCTGCGTATAGTAATTTATTAATATGTTCTGCTGAATATAAACTTGAGAAAAAGTATATTTCATAATTAATTTATTCATTAGAAAAACGTTAATTCAAATAGTAATTCATTTAGAAATATATTAGTTCAAGTAGTAATTCATTTAGAAATATAATAATTCAAGTAGTAATTCACTTAGAAATATATTAAAGCTGTTTCAATTTTTTTTATAAAATAAAAAAAACTAAAATTTTATATTATTTATTTCCTAAACCTCAGCATTTAAAAAATGGATAGGAATATAGCTTTTTTTAGGTAAGATACAAAATAACATTATTCACACTCTGTAAGATTTTAAGAAAATCCTGAGTTTAACTTTTAAACTGCCAGAAAATGTTTGCTTTATGCCTCTTTTTTTAAAAAAAAAATCTTTTTTTGCAATTTTTAAAACCGTTTTCACTTAACTAGTACACTTTGTTTCCTTAAATGCCTTTCATTTTTTTTCTCTATTTTAGAGCGTTCTCAAAAAATAATTCATCAATTCGCAGTCACTTTCCTTAAAAAATTTGTCATTAGAGAGACAAATACACAACAAATAAGGCCATTATCTTTACACTGTTTTTAAAAAAGTGTGTGTTTCTTATGGGTTTTTAAGTGTATCGACATAATCTTTTCTTAACTTATGACAAAAAGTGTTACTTTAAAAAACAACAACCTATGAAGTTATCTTTTTTTTTTGGATGATTCTTGAGTTTTCAAATCTCTCGTAGACAGTTTCGTGAACATAAACTATTTATTTTCTTAAAATGTGTATGATAAGGATTGAGGAAAGTCATGACTCTTGATAGACAAACTAAAAACTTTTTATCTTTTCACTTAGGCGAAAAAGACTATATCTAATCAAAAGCGATGATGATTTTTACCTTTCTTAAAACACAAGAAAGGAAGATTGGATCATGCAAGGTTTATGTTGTTTGCATCAATTTTTTCGTGGAAACTGATGATTTCTTACAGCAGGTGGGTGTATTGGTGCGATGACGTCACAATATACAATAAATAGATATTCTGCTAATGAGTATAGATCATCGGCTTATAGCTCAAATATAAATTACAAACGCGTAATAATTCTTATATGCAGTTATATATATATATATATATATATATATATATATATATATATATATATTATATATATGTATATATATATATATGTATATGTATATAGCCAAGATGGACAGTGATTAAGTGATGATTGCAAGTGTTCAAATAAAGATGTTTTATTGTGGAAAAAATATTAACAATTACATCAATAAAAAAGGTCGTATTTTATTTTTCTGAGAAATAATCATGTAATAATAGTTGAAAAAAGATTTTAAATTCTGATTAGTATCTACTAACAATGAGTGATATTTTGATTATTAATTACTCCTGAAATCGGAACTAAGTGGAGAAATTCTAGGTGCATAAAAATACAAAAAGCAGAAAACACCATTTTAGATTCTCCATTTTTATGGACCTGCTATTAAATCCGTAATTATCAAAATCATTCTTGTGACACAAAATGTATCTTTTTGTGTAATAAGAATGTTTAGAAATGAAGTACTGATTTTTATTTTCTCTTCAATACAATATAGAAAGAGAAAGTATTAAAATCCTGAAAAACTTCGATTTTGAAATTTCAATGAAACTCCTTATTTCACATTTCCTTAAACATAAAAAATACATTTTAAGAATTATGTCCGACTGTAAAAACTATAATTCAAAAATGATACAAAATGAAGAAATATAATTTGGTTCCTTTGCAGATATCTGTCAAATTTTGAACGAAATGTATTCAGAGGAACTTTATGCACCAGACTGTCTCAATATGAGTTACTCGATAACTGAAAAACAAAAAAAACTAGATGGATGAAATTTTGCATATTGACCCTTAGTGTAAATATATCAACGTGAGAACGAAACGCAAAGGATTTGATCATCTATCGGTCTGTCTTTTTAAATGCCTGAAAATACAATTATTAAAAATTGGTATTGATAAATAATTTTTTTTACAATTTTAGCATAGAAGTGTCGGTATTTATCACATTTGAGCATCATCTGTCATAAGTTTGGTGTATATTGGCTTCTATTTTAACTAACATAACTAAACGTGGGATGATATTTAATATGTAATCTTACGATTTCAAGTATTCTGCGTGAAATTTATGTTCTAATGCAAGATATTTATGTATTACCAAGATTAATCCTGGGAAGTGTTATTGAAGTCGTGTTGGGAAGTTGTTATTTGGCGTATGAAGCTATCACCCAAGTCGAAAAATGTTTGTTCAATTTATGCATTTTTTTAAAAATATATATGTATTTTACTTTATTTTCAATAATATATTACCTCATTGTCCTGAACTTCGAACCTTTTAATTGTTCTGATCACATGATTTTCTTACATTATTGAAAACAGATTAAAAAATTGAAGCTATAATACTGTGAAATTTATAAGATAGATGAATTCCAGTTACATTCTAAATGCCTCCATAATATTATGGGACTGATATTCATTAGAAAATTTAATGTATACAAAGGAAGGATGTCAAGTTAGTCATATCAGACTCTCCGACCCGCCACGAAGGAACAAGAATTTAAACCATTAGGGCTGAATGACCAGATCGACCCAACAGTAACACTGGAGGGAACTGTGACTTAGTTCTAATGGCCGTCACCGGCTACGGTACAACCCTCCGCATAGGAAGTACTTCCCGTCATCGATGGTAGGAGCCCTCCCCATTTATTAGTATACCCACCAAGTTGGCGGGATACAACCACCATACCGGAAGCATCTAAACCTCAATTAGGAGGTACCCCCCTAAGGTTCGGATGTTACGTAAGGTAATATCTGGCGATTTCAAAACCGCATGAATATGAATTTGTACCTAAATGATGTAATTGAAATTAAAAATAATTAATATCAACTGTAATCCAGCTGGTTGTTAAAGGTGGCTAGTATTTAATAAAAGTTAACAAACATTCTACAGAGTACAGTATAAAAGTTTTTATTATAAATAAGACCGATATTAAAAGAGATATTTAATCATTTATGCTGGCTAAATCATCACATGGGGTTATGGAGCAGGGAGCTTCAGAAATGTTTTATGTTATTATTTTAATATCTTAAACCTTTATTTTAATCTATGATAATCACTTGTATTCTGCTTTACTTAGCATTTATTCGATATCATGTGAGTATTTCTTACCTTTAGTTTTCAATTCCATTTTATTTGACTTATTCAATTTAATATCTAATCTGTTTCTAATTATTCTTTTAACTTCTTTGTATCTTTTCCTTTAGTGAAAGTCATGTTTTTAAATTCTATTTGCTAAAATGTGTGTAAAGTTTTAATAAATCTATACTACTATAATAAACGAGAAAGTTTGGATGGATGGTTAATGTTATTCAAACAGTCTATAATGACTAAACAAAATTGTATGAAATTTAGCACAGAGATAGATTACAGCTTAGAGTAGAATATAGGCTACTATTTATTCCGTTTAATTGAGTGATTATTTTTTTTATTAACTAAAAACAAACTTTCTTGCCAAGAATATTCGTTTCCTAACAGACAAATGAGTACGACTTAACATGTTTTTGGCCGGTTATTTTTTTAAAAAATCTGTTTATTTTCTTAGTGCTTGATGTCTTTAAAATTAAACATCGTTAATTAATCGATCTTTTGGATAAATTCTGATAAACTTTTGAATTAAAATTAAAATATTTTTCTGTTAGTCGAGGGCAAACGAAAAACCAGAATTCTACATCATTTGGCAATTTTTCGCCTTAAAACTGCTGCAAGAAATTTGGCGGAATTCTACATTACTTAGCTATTTTTCCCATACTCCCGACGAACGAAAAAGTACCAAAAAATATAAAGGCAATTAAAAATTTCTTATCTGTATTACTCCAACTTCCGTAAAAATTTCAAGCTAATGCTTTGCCCCAATTGGCATTAAATTGGCATGCGCAGTGTGTTCCTGACTTGATTTTGTTTTTTCCAAACTAATTTTCAAAATTGTTTTGCTGTTTTGTATTATTTCAGGTATATACTGTAAACAAATTGTTTTTAGGATAGTTGTGTTGGCTAAGACTTGATTTTACAGTCATTTAATAATTGCGAGGTTGGTAATTCAACAATTCATCCATGTTACTAATGTCATAAAGAGTCACCTTTATGACATTAGTAACATATCCTAACACAGAAAAAAAATCCCCCTATGAATCCTTGTTTGATAGTAACCCAATATAGTCTTGATACCAGATTCATAGTTTTTGCGCAACATTTTTTAAGCTATTTTATTCAATTTTTCTTTCAATTTTACTCATTTTTTTATTCCATTCCACTCACTTTTTTAGTTCCATTTTATTCGTTTTTTAAAATTACCTTTTACTCGGGATTTTCATTCCATTTTACTCACTTTTTTATTCCAATTTACTCACTCTATTCCATTTTATTCACTTTTTTATTCCATTTTTTTCAATTTTTTGCTATACTTTATTCTTTTGTTGCAATTTAAAATTAATATTGACTTCTGATTTCTTTTAAATTCATTTGTGATTTATATGTATCAGCATTAGCCCTCTCCAAACACAATGTATCTTTCTTTTAACTGTTTTTGATTCTAGAAATATTTCTTTTATACATTAATTTCATAAATATTACTTAAATTTTATATTTTGTAACTTCCATGTGATTCATGTGATCTTTTAAGGAGTTATAAATAGATTCTAAAATACGTTCCGTCCACTATTTGTCTTTTCAATTTTTTTTTAATATTAAATTTTCTTATTCTAAAAAAGAATAAAATTTAAAAAAAGATGAGTTGATTTACATTTACCGTCTGGCGAGAAAAAAAATTGGATTGTTGCGATTAGTTTCAAAATAAAGAAAGTATGCTGAATCCTGGCCTCGGAATCTTCTTCTTTACCTACCTCAAAAGCAAGAAGCATGTACACTCAATCACATTTCGTGCTTCGTTTTTCGATGTCTACTGCTTCTTGAATGACCGACCTTCTCCAAGTAACTTTTAATTCGGTAACTTCGACTTCCACAGTGAATTAAAGCTGGAGTCCGGAGGTACTTCAAGTGCTCTAATAATGGAGGTTGTAGAGATTGCTCTTTATTTATTTTACAAGTTCTATCCATGAGACTTCCATGTGACCATCTTGTTTCTTTCAGAGAAAAAAGTGGAATTTAAAAAAATAAGATTCTATTTATTATGATGTGTGAAAGAAAACGCGATAAATTGAAACATTTCAAATTCAATTTGCATAGTGATGAAATTGCTAGAATAAATTTGAAAAATTATATATTAATTTTAAAAATGATTAAATAAAATTATTATTTAAATAATATTAATTTAAATATTAAAATTCACACTTCGATTTAACTTTTATTATTTACTGTTGAATATTAATTAGTATGCAATAAAGTCTAAACATTTCACTTAGCTTTATCAAAATAATAGAATTAATCCATGTAAGTGGCGTACGAAAGCATATTACACTAACCACTTGTTCTAGAAGGGGCATCACGGGAAATTATAATACGCAAATTCTTTGAACTTTATTTCATTTATCTGTAATTTTATGCTTTCAAAATGTGGAAATGTAAGTGTTTTATAAAAGGAATGCTAGTGTTGGCTTTTAAAGATCTAATAATAAATGTTGATATTTCTCTAATAATAAATTTTGGCTTTTACAGTAAGGTAGCGATAAAGAGTTCATTTATTTGGTCTCGGAAAATTTTGTCATTAGAAATAGATTTCCATGAAACTATGACAATATGTATAATTTTTTGCACTTTAAAATATTCCTTCTTGAAATGGAAACAAGGCTCTATTTAAACAACCACAAAATTATTTTATTATCAAATAATCATATCTTAAATTCTGAAAAAGAAATTCTCTTTGTAAATTTGTATTTTACTTGGTGATATCCAGAAGAATTTTCTAAGATTCAATTATCGCTAAAGCTAAATTCAGACTAAAGTATTTAAAGCAATCTGTTAGTCTTTTCTTCCCAGATTAAAAATAATTTTATTTCCCTGTGGAATTTTATCTCTTCGAACTATATTATTAAATTTATGTATTCATATTTCTGAGGATAAATACTATTATAATTCATTAATGTTTTATTTTGTATCTATCATTGCTTTAATATTTTATAACTATGTCTATCCTAATGTAACATATAGGACGTGACCTTTTTTTCTCAGCGTACCAATGAAATGATTTGAAAAATTTCTTTATAAAAAAATCACGATATAATTTCACATTCTGTATTAAAAAAATATAAAATATGACTTAAAAAGATGAAGCAAACTTCTTGAAAATATTTGAAGCCTGGCGGTTAGATTTCGGCTCGTGAGTCGTAGAGTTTTATCCTCAAGACCCAATTCCCCCGATGAACCGTCGTGTAAGAAGGCTTTTTGGCACGTTATATCCATCAAGTCTAAACGTTCCCCACCCGGTGTGGCATGCAATGGAGATACCCGCTCAGGTATCGTCCTCGTCATATGACCAAGGTTCAAAATTGTGAGGTAGGTCCTAAAATAGTCCTAGTGTTGGTTTACAACGGGACATTAATTTAACTAAACTTACTAAACATTTTGAAAATGTTTGAAAATAAATTTTACTTTCTAAAAAAGTAATTTTGTTGTCACAAGTCATATTTCAAATTCACATATTTTTCATTCATCTTCCAAAATGCATCAGGCTGAGAGATTTGCAATACAAAAATTAATAAGATTTTTTATCTATTGTTTACAGAGTATTTAAAATTTAAATTTTATTTCCAAAATTGAAGAAAACTGCCTTTTAATTATTCAGAAGCAAATTAAAAAATTCTTATTTAATGTTCCTATTTTATATAAAGTTCTTAAATAAAAGATTTTCACAGAAATAATCAAACTAAAATTTATATAGGAAAAATAAATTGAGAAAAGCATTCAGAAATCCATCCTAAGCAATTGATTTAAGTATTATACCGGAGCGATTTTAGTTGTCAGCTCAAATAAACTACACTACGATAGGTTTGATTTCAGCCTTAAAAAATGAATCCAAAAATGAAATAACATTAAAATACAGGATTGATTTTATTTCATGCTTTGTGTATCTCTTTTTCTAAAAAAATGATCTATAAATATTTTATGCATATAAAATTGAGAGTAAATTGTTTAAATGACTTATTTTCGTCGAGAAAAATTGAACTTTACTTTTTCATGACTTTATCCAATGAATCGGCTTTAATTTACCGATATTGCACAATTCATACAATAGATATTTACCTAGAAAGTTCCCTTTATTTTTCACCTTTTTCTGTATGTATATCTTTGTATGATATACATACGCATATTTCACTTAACACCCAAAATAATTCGAAAACATTTGATATTTATTTTTCAAGTATTTTTCTTCTTTTCGTTGTGAACTCTTTATATTTGTTTGAGTTTGATCCATTCTTGAATTTGGTTATAGAATGATGTAATAAAGGTACTACTATGCTGGTATCTCAAATATCCGAATATATTTAAAAAGGAAAGGTAACACCTTAGTTTCAATAAAATTTAATGGATATAGTTAATCAGGATTTTTGTTTAAAAAAAAGTATGTATATTTAGTAATAAATGTATATAAATTGATAAATGCGACTCAGAAAGTCTTTATGAAACATTATTCAGGAATTATTATTTAATTGTTATAAAACTGTTTTAAATAGATAGAACTAATCCTCAACATAAAAACCAATATATCAGGAAATGCAGTTATTAATTTATCATGCATTTGGTTATAGAATGAACTCTATTATAACCAAAGCAACTCTATCTGCAATTGGAGCTACTCTATCTGCAAAAGCATCATTATTTATTATTATTATTATTATTTTATTATACAATTATACTTCCAAAACCAACAAATAAGATTTTGTTCATAATATAAATAGGAGCGAAATAAATTACCCGGATTAGATGTTGACAACGGTAATCTGGATACCAATGACTGATTCAGGAATATTTTTATAGATTTCATATTTATATTAATAAAAAATTATTTTTAAATTCATGTATTCAAAAGTTAAGAGTTTCAAAGTAACGACGAAAAAAATACCTCCTGTTTATGAGTGATATATCTAATAATTGAGGTAAATCGATTGCAAATTCAACCTGAAATCACAAAGCAAAAATGATAATGACATTCTTAGCAGTCGATGTCGCCTTATCAATTTATTTTATTGTAGATTCCATTTTAATTATACCAATAGCGCTACAATTCTATTACATATTTAAAGAAGCGTTTTTTTAAATATCATGTAAGTTCACCATGAAACGCCCCATTATATTATTAATATTTTTTTTTAAAAAAAAATAATGAATCGCAATTTTGAGTAAGGGGTGTGTGAAAATCTTTGTTATTTTAACTCATATCATGACACACAAACTGAGACACTCTTAAATCCACTGACATCTAACAACCAATCAAAATCAAGAAAGAATGAAGACAATGAGTAGGAAAGAAGAAAAATAAAGTAATAGATGCAAGGAGGCGTTGAAGTGAAGCGAAACGAGACTTACCATTATTTTTTTTAAGTCTTCCATTCCACGACTAAGAATCTCTGTTTCCTAACTACTAGGAAGCAAAAGGGGAGTGGGAAGAAGAAAAAGAAAGAATTAAAAATAACCTTTTCGAAGAGGTATTTATCGTAAGTTTTTTGAAACTGGAATAATTAAAGGGGATCAACAGATGAGTGACGCATAAATCCCTAGCAGTATTCTCTGACGAATAAAGAAGCCCCATAATTATATTTTTATTTTTTGACTTGTTTCAACTTTTTTTTCTTTTGCGGAGAAAATTTCTTCTTCTGCTTGCGCTTTTATGTAACTTCTTTATACAGTGGTTTTCGAATAAAACAATTCTTCACGTTACGTTCTTCTCTCTATATACATATGTATTTGGTTAAAGCTAGTTATTCCCGACCATATTTAGGTGGGGAGATCAGCATCTAATCACATAATTTTCCTTCCTCGGATATATAATATAGAGAAAATATAGAAATTGTCAAAAAATTCAGATTCGAGATACTGACTAATCTCCACATTTTACATCTCAATGAGTTCTGAAAAAAGGTTTTTGGAATGTCTTTCAGTTTGCGACAAAAATAATTCAAAAACACTTTTTGGTAGATAGTTGAAATTTTTATACCGTTTTTAAACCAAATTTTTAGATTGCGGCTACTGGACTATTCCTTTCGCCAAACCAACCAAGCTGGCGCGAAGCTCCTCTCCGAACGTCGCCATTTTTGGCGCATTTTCGTGGCACTCGTCCACTTGTAACAATATTTTTTGACTATAAAAACAGTCTTGTGTCTGATATTTACTCTGATTGTTGAGAAAAACGAGGATGAAACATAAATTCTATTTTCCAATACTTTAAATTGTATGCCAGGAATTAATTGCCAAAAATATCGCCAAATATGAGGCGATGATTTAGTTAAAAGGCTAAATTCACGCCAAAAATATATTTCGTAACTATAATTAACCAAAATCCGTGCCAAGTGTTCTATGGTATAGGAAGTATATTAGAAAGTATGCAAGAAAGTTTGAGAAGACCACTTCTACTGGTTCATCTGATAATGAAATTTTAAGCTCAAAAAATCTTATTTTCAATTTCTTAAACAGACGTTATCAGCTAGAGGAAATTAATATATTACTATGTCAAAAGTTTTATCTTGTCATTATTGCATTGTATGAATATAATTTGTCTTGTTACTCAATTCTAACTATAGAAAACTGGAAAGTAAACTAGTATTTTACTAATATGACTAACTTGAGCACTTCAAGCAAACTTGAAGGTTATATATTAGGTAAAGTCAAATATACGATTATCATTGTTCACAAATTGTTATTGTGAACGATTTTTTTTTCTTTTGAAGTGGACATTCTCTTTATTCTTATGACCCGATCCTGCACGTTGTTTAGATTCTTTCTTGTATAGTTGAAAGTAGTGTTGATATAGTTAATCATCTATTTAATGCTACTCAATTCAATATATATATACTTCGTTAAAGCTTAAAAAATCTGCCAAAATAAATGCCATTTATTAAAAAAGTACTTTTGTTGTCCCACGACATGTATTAAATGCTGCTGCTTTTTATATAATTTTAAATAAAATATGGATTTCAGCTTTGTATCTTTTATTTACCATCCAAAATGCCCTATATTTGAACTTTGCATTATAAACGATTTAATTTTTTTATTAAATGATTTGATCTTATTTTGAAATCCATAATTTATTTCAAAAGTTGAATTAAATCAACTTTTGATTTCAAACCAAGTAATAATTAAACACAATTTTCTAATTAAATAAAACTTCTTTATATATCATACCTAAATAAAGAATTTTGAAAATAAATAAATAAATAATAGAGCTTGTATCAGCACTTGATAAATAAAATACAAAAAGCATTCGGAAATAACTCCTATGTGATTGTCTTAGTATTGTTACGTTTTTAGCGTAGCGGGTTCAGATTGAATGGACTTTACTTGAGGACAGCACAAACAAATTTATTTACAGCTATTTACAGGATAATTGATAAAGTAAAAGTTCAGATAAACATAATCCAGCAGTCAACAGCCACTTACAGCGTAAATGCAAGTCTTACGCACAATAAACACAGTTTGCTAAACAGCTAACGTATAGCACAGCAACAGTAAATCACAGCGAGCTCAATAACACAGCGTTAACAGCAAACGCAAACACAGCTCACAAATACTTTAGTCCAGCGAGACGCTTTTTATTTCAGAGCAAACTCTCAACTAACTAACTCACTCCGGCTACTCGTCCTTATATAGCCGAAAAAGCGTGTGCGCTGAATCTCGTGGAAATTCTCAAAACAACGCGCACAATCTAGCGGCTACTAGGCTATTCCTTTCGCCAAACCAATCAAGCTGACGCGAGGCTCCTCGCCAAACGTCGCCATCTTTGGCGAGTTTTCGTGCCGCTCGCCCGCTTGTAACAGTATTATGCCAAAAAGGCTTCAGCTGTGAAATCAAATTAGGTGTACTGCAATAGGTTTGATATCAGCTTATGACTAAAAATTGAATTACATTAAAGGGCTAGCTTGACTTTATTCTTGCTTTGTATAACCCCTTTTTCTTATGAGAAAATTTTCCATAAATATTTTAAGTAATTTATAGAAAAAGAAGTATGATAAAAGAGAGTCTTTAATGGTTTATTTTCGGCGAGAAAAATTGAAACGATCCGGAATTTTTTTCTTTATTTCCGTTGACTTTATCTAGTAAACCGGGTTCAATTTTCCGATATTGCTCTATTCATACAATAAATATTTACTTTTATTTCCTTTATTTTTCAATCATATCTTTCTGTATGATATTCAGGACCAACTCATATTTCACTTTCCATCCCAAAGATTTTAGAAACAGTTGATATTTATTTTTCGAGTATTTTTTTTTCTTTTCATCGTGCGCGTATTTTATTTGTGTTAGTTGAGTCAACTCCTGCCGTTGGTTACAGCATGATTGAATGATAGAATTGCTATTATGCTAGGATTTGAAATCTGCACATTTTTTTTAAAGAAAGAAAAATGCAATTGCCTATTTTATATAAAACTTATAAATGTAGATAACGAAGTTGCATTTTTAAAATTTAACAAAATACATCTTTTTTTCGTGAAATGTATATAAATTGAAAATGTTATATAAATTAAAAAGTAAACAGCGGAAAGTCTTTATCAAATATTATTCAGGAAAACAATTATAATGATTATTGCTATTAAATTCTTAATATGAAAGGTATTTAAAAAATTAAATGTTTTATGCCGGCTTTCTGGAACAAAGGTAAAGCGTTTTTCTCGTGTTCTGGGGATCCCGAGTTCGAGTCCCGGTTCGAACATGGTTGTCCTTCTGTATGCTATCTGTATCTACCCCCCCCCCCTGTAAAAAGGGGCTGTGGAAGTGAATATGGTGAGTGTGTAGCTAAGTCGTACTGTTGTCTCTAGTTGGCGCTACTTCAAAACAACAAAAGACGCTCTTTCGGCTTAAATCTGCTGCTGTATCAGTGGGGATCGTGTTCATGGGCAAGTGCCATAAGTAATGACAGCAATAAATGTTTTATAAACATGTAAAGCAATTTATCAGTAAGTGAATCTTTAATGTATCAATTGAAAACCAATAAAAATGTTTTATATACAAGAACACTAATCAGACAGTAATTAATACATTGGTAAAACGAAATAATAGACTAATATTTTTAAAGAAAATAAAACACGACTATTTCGATGTCATAACAGAAAAAGAAGTATCTTGATATATTTATAAATAACTACTTACCTTATTTTAGAAAGAAAAAATAAATTAGTATTATCTAATTAAATTGGTTAGCTAAATGTTAAAAAGTGGTTTTTCTAAAAGAAAAACATGACAATTAAAACGCATGTTTTTATACACTGTAAAACAATATTAATTGTAAATATAATATTTTAAATATGAATAATTTTTAGCATGAGGCAAATATTTAAGTAGTGCATGGTTAAGTAGTGCAAATTATAATACACCAGATAATTTAAATGTATTTCAAACAGAAAGCACTCAAATAGCGCTCTAATATACTTTAATTTATCAAATTTACCTGTTCAAATCTTTTAATTACTATGTACTTTTTTTATTGATACGAACTGCCAAAATGATTAATGTGGGTAATATGCACCCATCTTTACAACTATTAGAATATATTTATTGTATTGATTTCTATTTTAAAAGCCTAGCACCAGATAAATATTATTGGATTAATTAATCAAGACATTCTATTTGAATAAGATACAGTGAAAAACTGGTTTTCTAGCACAGAGGTGGTCTGGAGTCCCGGGTTCGAGTCCCGGTTCAGGCATGGTTGTTCTTCTGTGTGCTATCTGTGAGATGTGTGACTGTGCCCCCTCCCTGTAAAAGGGGGCTGTACAAGCAAATGTGGTAGTGTGTTCCAAAGCAAAATATTACTTCAAAGAAAGATTAATTAATAAGTTTAGCTAATAAAAGTTACAAAATTATAAAAAAATTATTTTTCCCATTTAGTTTATAATTTTTAATAAAATGCATTAATTGATTATGAAACAATTGTTTATTTTCCTAGGTATGTCATTAACAGCAAAATTTTACAAAATTTTTAAAGCAGTTCATTAAAACATTTTTCCAGCAAGTTTTAATTAATGACCAGAAATATTACGTTTTAAATGCTAATGAAAAAAGAATAAGCAAATAAAAAATGACGTTCAACTGGCAATTGTTGAAACTGTAAGTATTTGTACTTAGTGGCTTTATATACAGGTATTATTTCCAGGTCTACTTATAATTCGAATAGTTTTTGAAGCTTTTAGCCTTAAGGGTTTATGATGAATTGCAAACACTTTAAGAAAGAATTAATAATTAAAGTGAATTTTCCTCAGATTGAAGATCTTATTGAGTTAATTATATACCTTGTGTTTAAATAACGAAGTTAAAAATCTTTCATCTTACGTCCACAGTTCTATTAATTATTTTTTTATTGTTTGCAAATAACGAAGCTACTACATTTTGTATTGTAAGTGACACTATGGAGCTAATCTCAGAAAAGTTTTGTATATTTTCCCCCTTATAATAAAATTGATTAATTTGAGAATACATCAACAGCATTAATAATCCTTACAGTGTTTTTTTTATTATTATTATTGCTAAGAAATTAAATATAGGCAAATCCAGTGGATATTTTTGTCATATGAAAACATTCATGCAGCAGACGGAAATTATAAATTAACATTTCATTTAGTGAATATTTTATTGTTATACGCAATTTTTTTTCCATTTTAAACTTGGAAAGTATCAACTTCCATACTTTTTAAATGTATGATATGCTTTTCAAATTTATGAAATAAGTATTTATTTTCTTTCAGCTTAAAGTTAAAGAAACGTTCAAAATTGTACGATTTTGTTTTTATCCTTAAAAGTATTGTTATTATTTAACTTAAATTTACTGATTTTTTTAAAAAAAATGTTTTAAAGTTGCTTAATTTCTTCATGTTTTAATACTCAATATTTTGTTGGCATTAAAAGTCAGTAATTAGTTTATAGTATACAATTACAATTCTAAAATTTTGAAACTTTCTTAAGAATGAACTTATAGAATATTAAGAGGGAATTTTATATCATAATCTGATATAAATTAAACGGATTTTTATTTCCATATATATATATATATATATAAAGTCAATGTGAACCGGTAAGTATCAATTTTTACCAATTATTCACATTGACTGTATCATATAAAATAAAAAAAATGCTGCAATTTTCAAAAAAAAAATTTATGTATTAAAATTATGATTCTTAAGTAAAGTATAATCTGATACTTCAATAATTTCACAAAGTAAAAAAAAAAAAAAACTTCGTCAGAATTTTTAAAAATAACTGCAACATTTAGCTTTTCTTTCTGTGAGTAATAATTACCTTTAAGATAGTTTTGCTTCGATATGTTTCTTCACTTTAAATGATAATTATCAATCTAATCAGTAAGCTATGATGTAGTTAATTGTTTTAGAAAAATTATTATAAAATAAATTACAATAGGAAGAATGCATAAAAACTACTGGATACGCGGAAACATTAGAAGAAAATGAACTGTTCATAGGATATAAATGATTGTGGCGGGAAGTTAAACCTTTCAATTAAGTATTTTTAATATATTTATTCAAAAGTTTAGAGATATCTAATTAAAAGGATACGTACTCTAATTTGACAAACGTATTTGCTTTGATAATGCAAATCTAGAAATTCGGATTTAAGAATACTTTTATAAAAATCAGATATTCTTGAAAAATTCAATTTTTACTAAATCATTCTTTAAACGATTTGGGATTAAATTGCAGGATAGTACCAAGTTTATAGGATAAAGTATTATAATATAGAAAGCATAGAGAAAAACGAAATTTTAACAATAGAGCGATTGGCTCCTTAAAATGAATTTTTTGACAGGGTCAAGGGTAAAGAAATAAGCATACTTGCTGAAATTCAAAGCAAGTTTAACAAAATATAAATTCCCGATTCTACAATAACACACTCCTGTAAATAGCTTGATTAGAATTTTATACACCTGACATATTAAATTTTATCCTTTGATTTTGGAATAGACCATTAGATCGGCTTACGAATTTTATCATATATTTTTATGTAATTCTTTTAGTGCTCAAATGTCCCAAACGTTTAATCAACGAAGCTACTGCTGACGCCCAAAACGTTTAGATGTCATTCTGAAATTTCTCTCTTCTTCTGAAAAGTGTAATTAATTGAAATCAAGTTTTTTTTTAACTCTCAAAAGATATCTAAGTATAATTTGTTTATAAATCTATCGGATGAAATTTTATATATCGACCCCCCCCCCCCATCCTACCCGAACAAGTTCCCATTCTGATTTTTGTCGGGGGTTAGCTAAATGTTTCTTAACATTTGAAGTGAATCTCGGATTTCTAATATTATTATGCATCTGAACTGGAATTATTTTAAGAATGGGGGAATTTGAAAGATTCATTTGTGTTATTTTTAAGAAGGCTCAAATATTATATGACAAAAATAATTAAAATTATACATAACTCTATAGAATATGGAAAACTTCAAATCTTTCCTTTTTTATACAATATTGATAATTTAAGATTATCTGGATCTTTCCTTTGAAATTCTTATCTGGATTTACTTATCTGGATCTTTCCTTTTGAAATATAAAAAAAAAGAGTATCAAAGATTTTAGCTACTCAAATCCCTTCAATTATTCATATTTAATTAAGGTTATTTACATCGAATATGACTTGTGAATTAAAAAATAACAGTAATTTGAGAATAGTAATTTTAATCCTTTGGCAATGAAATGATTTATTATCATTTTCTAACTAACTGTGCCATTTTAATTTGGGTATTTGTAGTTATTTTCATTCATTTAAAAATGGGAATGACTTCTGCGCATTTATACATGAGCGAATTATTTTAAATTAATATCTAATTTAATATTTACGCAGGTTTAACTCTTTAACTACGTTCATAAAAATCTAAATGATAAATTGTAGATGAATTTCTTGCTAACAAGCAAAGGGTTTATATATATATATATATATATATATATATATACTTATATATTTATATATATATATATATATATATAAATATATATATATATATATATATATATAAGGAATTTACGAAAAAGCTAAATAGTTTAAAGGTGTAGCATGAATATTGAAACTTAAATGATCATTATTTTAAATTTTGTTATTGGGGCTTGAAAAGCAATTTCAAAAAAGGAAATTTTTAAATTTTTAGATTTTACAGGAAATATTCTCGACATATCAATTATCATAATATAGTAGCATATATATTTTTTCTTTCCTTTGTTTAATTTAGTCTGACTAGCTGTTAAATTTCTAATTAATTTGATTTATCGTCTGATTAAACCAAAGAAAAGAATATTTTTTTTCTAATTACTTTCTTATATCTTCTTATCTAATCTCATTCAAAAACTAATCGTAACCTTTTAGCACAATGGCTGTCATGATTACGATTAGGACCACTATCTAATATAATACTTATTTACCGGGTGGCCAGAAATAAAACACCCCTACTCTGACCTCCCTGGATATCGAACTACTCAGTGTAAAGGCTTGAAAATTTGTGGACATACTATTCAAAAAATGGGGAAACGGATTTCACGAAAAAAAAATTTAGTTCCAGAAATCACCGATAGGTGGCGCTGTACCACTGGACGTATGCTGAAAAGACACAAAAACACGTTTTAAACACATTTTATTTGAAAGTACCAAGCATACATGAAACAAGGACGTTATCGATGCAGGGAATGCTGCTCAATATGGTTCCCTTCCTGAAGATGTAAAATGTGAAGTCTGTGGACAGCTTGTTCAACTGCGGATCGTAACTGGTCATCTGAGATGCTTCTCACATACAGACTGATACTCTCTTTCAAATCTGCCAAGGTTATCAGACGTTCTCGATAAACAAGGTTTTTTAAGTGTCCCCAAAGCCAAAAATCACACGGATTAAGATCCGGTGAACGAGATGGCCAAGTTGTCGGAAACGCGCGACTGATTATTCTGTCAGTGGTGAAATGTTGGCGAAGAAACTGTTGCACAGGGAGTCCAATGTGTGGAGGTGCTCCATCTTGCATAAAAGTAATGGTGTCAAGGCATTGGCGCTGCTGCAAATGGGGTACAACAAATGTTTCGAGCATCCTTTTGTACCTGTTGGCCGTCACGGTACATGTCTCAAGGCCATTGGAAGTAACCTCTTCGAAAAAGAACGGTCCAAGGATGAATGTGGCTGTGAATCCACACCAGACTGTAACTTTCGGTGAGTGGAGTGGAATCTCTTGGAAGGTACGGGGGTTTGTCGTGTCCCATATGCGACAGTTATGGGTGTTCACTGTTCCACTGAGGTGGAAATGGGCCTCATCGCTCCACAGAATCTGCCACGGCCACGATGCATCCACTTCAACTCTAGCAAGAAATGTCAATGCAAAGGTCAGTCGCATCTCCCTGTCTGTGGCCAGCAATTGTTGATTAGGGCGGATTTTGTACGGGAAACAATGCACCATTTTTCTGAGTACGTTCCACACTGTGCTATAGGGAACACCCAAGTGTCGTGACACTGCACGTGCACTACTGCAGCCTAAAACATTATCCATTGACTGTTCAACAATACCGGTGGCAACATCTTCAACGACATCTGAACGAACCAGTTTGCGTCCTCGACCAGGCTGAACTCCAAGATGTCCAGTTTCCTCGAATCTAGCGATCATTCTCCTGAGAGCTTGTGGAAGCAATGGTCCCTTACGCAAATCCTTAAGTCGGCGAAACTCTCGAAGTGCTGCTGGAGCATTTCCTTTATTCTCGTAAAGCAACTTCACAAGCAAAGCGCGTTCTGGCAGCGTGACAGCCATCACTAATAAGAATGACATTCCCCACCTTTTAACATGGCTTCTAATCATGCTTTATGCAAATTTTTCTGGTTACAGTATGAAATTGCAGTTACAACGGGAGTTCTAGCTTCTTTACTATTTTTATTTTCCATAAGGGGCAGAAAAATTAAAAAGGAAGCATGGAAGCATTCCATTCCGCATAAACATTTTAATTTTTATTATTATTTGTGTCTTTTGATCATAGTTACAGTTGTGCAGCGCCACCTATCGGTGATTTCAGGAACTAATTTTTTTTCGTGAAATCCGTTTCCCCATATTTTGAATAGTATGTGTACAAAATTTTGAGCCTTTACACTGAGTAGTTCGATATCCATGGAGGTCAGAGTAGGGGTGTTTTATTTCTGGCCACCTTGTATTTCCTTTCTTCTAATTGTGGTCGAGAAGAAAGTATCTTATCATTTTAAAGCGATTCATGTGCTGAGAAACGTGTTAAATAAGGAAATGTAAGTTTATAGGATTTTTCTACTTGCATCAAATTCTACATTTTCTGAGAACATGTTAATTGCTTTAATGTAAATAGTTTAGGAATTAATATGATCGTATAGAACCTTTACGATGACGACCAGACCTTAATTTGATAAAATAATAGATATTTACATACCTATATCTCTTCTTGAGGGTACGAACGTGCATAACGCACAAATACACACCAATACTGGATGAATTATTGGAGTAATTTGTATGAAACTTTTGCTTTTATGTCTACGCTGTTTTGTCCAAATTATAATAAAACAGGTTTAGTTAAATAAATCCACAACCACACCCAACCTGACAAACATTTCATTTATTTGTTCACATTGATGTCATCCATATAAAACATAAGTCTTTTTTTCCATTGCAAAAAAAAGAAAGTTGGATGGTTTTATTTATTAGTATAGACAATTTAGAACTTTTAAAGTATTTTTTAAAATAACATGCTTAAGCTTTTGCTTATGATCTTAAGCTTCTGATATGAAAATTTGTGGAAGTCGAGACATAAACTTTCATTTTTTAAACAGCAGTTGTGATTAAACACTTATATCCAATTATATTACTGTCTTCTTCATATCAAATTTAAGTTTCAAAAAATTAAACAATCTCATTATATCATCTTTTGACCATTTGCAGCACTCAATTTAAAATTCTTTAATCTACATCTATGCATACATATTTCGCTAAAAAAAAATTTTTTAGAATAGTTTTATTTCTTTAAGAAGTAAATATTTAGTGAGTTATTTATTTAAGTAGAATTTTGATGTTACAAAATATCAAAAAATAGACTACTTCAAACACTTTCAGATACAAATATTATATTTCTATAATATTAATTCCAGATAACAGACAAAAGTAAGCAGAGTTGAAATTATTTCTGTGCTTCAGTATAATTTTTGATTTGCTGTATACAAAAATTAGTAGTCTTTCAAGGTGTTTTATTAATATTTGACCTCTATTATTGGTATAAAATGGAATTTTCCTTAGTAGATTTTCAATAAAAATACAATAATTGATAATAAGGATTTATTTAGGACATCGAGTGCTATAAATTTTTAAGTTGGTAATTACGTTAAAAATTCAATTTTTTTAAAACGAAATTATGATTTTTTTTAAATTTAGGATTACTCACATTTGATCAGTCACTTTTCGAAAAATCATTAGAATTTTTTTTCTAACTCTATTTCTTGGGGGAGGGGTTACTTATATTTCTATATATGCTTGTACATATGTTTTAATGTTGTTATATACTTTTAGATTACATTTTTTCAAGCATAAAATATCATAGAATTTTTTTATGAAAAACCGTTTGAATTAAAAGTATAATGTGTTTTCTTTATTTGATATAATTGTTTCTCACTATTTTCCGCAATTACTAAAATAGATAATAAATAATATTCTCATTTAGAAAAATTTAATAGTTGTTTTAATGCTTTTTAATGACTACAGAATTTGCATTTTTTATTTATCAGTTGAACACCACTATTTAAAAATGGATAGAAACGCAGCTTATTTTTATTTCATGAATTAAATTTTTCACCAGCTATATGTGAAATTTTAAACTAATTATTTGATGAATTTTGATCACAAACCCACTAAAATGCAAAATTTTCGCTTCATACTTTCTTTTAGCCAAATAAGGCCCATTTTTCCAATTAAAAATCTTCCCCCTTTAACTGGTGAGTTTTGGGTTCATATTTTTTATTTCAAAAAGTTCTACTTAAATATTCGAAAATATGTCTTTTTTTAAACAATTTTTTAAAGAAAACATCCCGGATATACCTCAAAATCACAATCACAATCAAAATTCTTTCACATATCTTTAAAAATGCAAATAAGTGTTTTTCAAGTTTAGTTCACAAATAGTGAATTTTATGGTTTAGTGAAATGCATTCGTTGCCAATATGCATTGTTGAAATTACAACAAAGTAAGAAAATTCAAAATAGGAAGTAGCTAAAACAAACCTTTATTTGCTTCTATAGACACATTCCA
Organism: Argiope argentata; assembly: GCA_026289955.1. Lineage (NCBI taxonomy): Eukaryota > Metazoa > Arthropoda > Arachnida > Araneae > Araneidae > Argiope > Argiope argentata. The sequence goes on along the minus strand of JAOUZG010006964.1, from coordinate 2,736,529 downwards.
TTTTTCTATTAAAAATGCATAACAAAGAATGTTGACTATCCTCCCCCTTCAAACATTCATTCACTCTATAGCCACATTCCACTTTTCTATTAAAAAAATGCATAACAAAGAATGTTGACTATCCCCCCCTTCAAATATTCATTCACTCTATAGGCACAATCCACTTTTCTATTAAAAAAATGCATAACGAAGAATGTTGACTTTTCTCTATAGGCACATTCCACTTTTTCTATTATAAATGCATGACAAAGATTGTTGACTATCCCCCCTTCAAACATTAATTCACTCATTCCATTCACTCAAAAAATACATAACAAAGAATGTTGACTTTTTCTTTATAGGCACATTCCATTCACTTCTATAGGCACGTTCCACTTTTTCTATTAAAAAAATACATAACAAAGAATGGTGACTATCCCCCCCTTCAAACATTCATTCATTCACTCATTTTATCTCCTCAACCTGCATCCAAGCGAATTCAGGATGAGCTGTTGCTTAATTATAACAAGACAGAAAAAGCAGCGACTGAAAATGAGCACATTGTTATATTCCATCTTTTTATGGCACAGAGCATTTACAAAACGATTTTAGTTTTCAGCAAAGTGCTGTGGAATAATTATCGAAGCTAAAGTACAAATATCGCAAGTATAAATTAATAGAAACTGAGTGAGTAGAAAGGCAACGCCCAAAGCGGCTGTGATCTCAACACAGAACGACAATTCTGACGCGTGTTTCTAAGCAGTAAACGACGAACACCTGTCAGAATTAAATCCGAGGTAGAAGATTAATTGGTCAGTTGTTTATGATGAACATGGGAAGTGAATGGAAGATATGATTTTTGGCCTGTTATTTTCCACTTGTGTCGGAACTTATTTGAATCAAAGAATCCTTTTTGTTGTCTGTGTTGGCATGTAGAAAGGATTTTCTTGCAGAATTTTGAAGATAACATTTTAATACACTAATATAAAATTAATTCATAATGGTTATTTAAGGAAATATTGGGACTTAAAAAGCGTAATGGATAAAATGGTTTCGTTATAGCTATGAAGAAGTAAAATTTTTGTATAAACTAGGAAACAAAAAATGATTAATTAATAGAGATATTTTTTCATTTGTCTGACTTTTGAAGATTTTCAGAACAAAAAAGTGATCGATTTTTTACTAAAGGGCTGGTATCAGCTTAACCCTTTATCTACTCACGGTGCTTATAAGTACCATTTAAATCTGGATTACATTTTTGTAATATTACTATTTTTGCCAATGGTTTACTAAAAAACACAGAGAATGTAACCCAAACGGCACGAAGTTAACATGTTGAAAGTAGCAATGAAAAACATCTAGTTAATAATTAAATTAAGATGTTTCTATTAATAAAAGTTTTTTCTTAGGTTCACTGGAATTAATTATTGCAAGGAAACTTAACAACTGGTGAAAAATTGAAGTTGAAAATTTGATATAAACATAATTCAGTAAAATAAAAACAAAGAATTTCGTTTGTTATTTTATACTATACATCTCATCTTTTGATTTTTGGATTTAAAATATATATTCATCAATCTGACACGATAATCAGTATGTGGACAATATCTTACTGCTATATTTGTTTTGTATCTATTTAATTAATAACCTAAAAAACTTCACATATTTATATCAAGGAATTTAAGAATATATAAGTCAGCAACCTGGCCTAGAGATAGCGCATTTTCTCAGCTATCTGGATATCTCGGGGTCGAGTTTTGGTTCAGGCATGGTGTTTCTATACTCTATCTTCTATCTGTGAGATGTGGGAAAGGAACCCTCCTGTAAAAAGGGGATGTGAAATCAATAGTGTGAGTATTATCTTCATATGAGATAAAAATCAGATTTCTGACCTCAATGGATTAGGCCCTCAGAAGCTATTCGGCTTAAATCCCTGACAGTTAGTCAGCGGGCTTGTAAATTACCTTAAGTAACAGTAGCAACTTCAGAATATATAAATTCAAACTTTTTACCAGTTTCTTTACAGTTAAGATAGTGACCAGTGGTTTAAATTTTAGATTTCTATAAAATTTAAGGGGGAAAAAAACTTGTTTATTTATGTTTTCTTTTAAATTAAAATCCAATTTTCTGAATAACTAAACATAATTTTAAGTCTAATAGAGTAAATTAATAAATAATATAGATATACACTGAAGTGACAAAAGTCATGGGATAAACAGATACAGCAATATGGAAATATACAGATGGCAGTAGTATCGCAGCGAAAAAGTATAAATGCGCAGTTCGTTTTCCAGAGCTTTCATTTGTGTTCAAGTTATTCATGTGAACAGGTTTTTCATGATTTGTGGCGGCACGACGAGAATTAACAGACTTTGAACGTGGAATGTTCGTAGGAGCTAGACGCATGGGCCCTTCCATTGCGGATATCGTTAGTGAATTCAACATTCCGAGATCCATAGTATCAAGAATGTGCCGAGAGTATGAAATTTCGGGCATCCCATCCCATCATGGACAGCGCAGTGGGCGACCACCTTCACTTAACGATCGAGACCGCCGTGTAGAATGGTCAATGTTAATAGACACGCAACACTTCGTCAAATAACTGCAGGAATCAATGTGGGACGTACGAGGGACGTGTCCGATAGGACTGTGCGGCGAAATTTGTCTTCCTTGGGCTATGACAGCAGAAGACCGACTCGAGTGCGTTTACTGACAACGCGACATCGCCTGCAGCGACTCTCCTGCGCTCGTGAGCATATCGACTGGTCCCTACACCAGTGGAAAACCGTGGCATGGTCAGATGAGTCACGATTTCAGTTGTTACGAGCTGATGGTAGAGTTCGAGTGTGGCGCAGACCCCACGAAGCCATGGACCCAAACTGTCAGCAAGGCACTGTTCAAGCTGGTGGTGGCTGCATAATGGTGTAGGCTGTTTCTGCATGGCATGGACTCGGTCCTCTGGTGCAACTGAACCGATCACTGACTGGAAATGGTTATGTTCAGCTGCTTGCAGATCACTTTTAGCCATTCATGGACTTCACGTACCCACACAACGATGGGATTTTTATGGATGACAATGCGCCGTGTCACCGGGCCAGAACTGTTCGCGATTGGTTTGAAGAACATTCCCGACAAGTCCATCGCATGATCTAGCCACCTAGATCGCCCGATATGAATCCCATCGAGCATTTATGGGACATCATCGAAAGGTCCGCTCGTGCCCAAACTCCTGCACCATCCATACTTTCACAATTATGGACGTCTATACAGACAGCATGGCGCAATATTCCTTCAGATGACTTCCAATGACTTGTGGACTCCATGACACGTCGAGTTGTTGCACTTCGCTGGGCAAAAGGAGGACCGACACGATATTAATGGTCCACCCATGACTTTTGTCCCTTCAGTGTAATTTGCAAGTAGTAACATAAGGTTTATAGATTACATTTAAGGATCAATTGACTCAATACAATGTAATGATACATTTCTATTCGAATGACATAATTATTTTTAATTACACATGTTGATGGTAATGATTTCATATTCAAACAATCCTGTTATTTTATTGTTTTTTTATTCAATTAGTTATCAGTTTTAATACTATAACTTCTCTAGGTCGCATTGAAAGCGTTAAATTGATCATCAAAAAGGTCGGTTGTTAAATTATAGGTCTGTTCTTGAAGCTAATGGCATTTTAATTACTTATTTTCTAATGCAAGGTCAAAAAGTTTCACAGCATTAATCTAAAAGATGCACATAAGAATATAATAAGGATGTATTCGAACATTTCAGCACAAGGATTAAATATATTTCTTCTAAGGAAAACCGCATTTCTTTATCCAGCACTTTTTTGGAGCTTAATAATTCAAAAAAAAAATCTACAGAAGCATTTTTATCGTTTCAGAAAATTACTTGCTTATTTTTAAAATAATATTCAACTAATGCTCTTAGGAAGTTGTTTTTTCGTTAATTTAGTGATTTTATATCCATCGTGAACTAAAATTCTTAATAATGCTGACCTGAATTTGAAAATTTTACAGTCTTTTTAGGCTTTGTCCAAGCTGTATCATAGAATAAGCTGGAATCTGTATTCATTGATAATGTTTTTTTTTTACTTTTTCATATACATGGTATAGAGAAAATACACTTACCGTCAAAAGAGCCAAACTCGAGATTTTGACAAATCTCCACATTTTATTGTAGATCTCCCTGAATTCGCGAAATATATTTTTTGAAAATGTCCATGTGTCTGTGACAAAGAAAATTAAAAAAGACCTTAGTCTCAGAAATTGTAATTAGGTATAATGGAATTTATACTAAACTTGTAGACTTCTATCAACGTTTGAGAAAATTTCGTTTAGTGAAAGTTTGTTTGTCCAACTTTTCAATTATACTTTATCACGATTACTACAAAACGGAGATAGCTAATTAGATGAAATTCGATTTACAGTAATAACATTTATAGTCTAGATACTTATCAAACGCCTCACCTATTTTGAGCCAACTCTTAATGAAGATAAGGCGTCTAGTGGTTTGCATTTCTCGAACCATGTAAACACGATAACTCAAAGATGCAATGTGTTAAATATATCAAATTCAGTACGCGAATTTGATACTTGTGTCAAATTTTTATTTCAGTTAACTAGAATTTTTTTCGGTTACCTATTTAGCTTTAGTTTTAACCAGTTACTTCTGTTAGCTACTTTAAAACACACATTTGATTTTTGGATATTATTCAGCGATTAAACGCCAAATAATTCTTCAACGATGACAAGATTGATCCAGTAAAAATGATATATTCACGCCAAATGTTAATATTTAGTAACTATTGTAAGCTAATGTTATGCAAGGCATTCTTTGCTATGACATCTTTGTTATAGTATATTCGAGAAAGTTTTGAAAAGACTACTAATGTTGGGTTTTACAACCAACATAACAACATTTATATTTTCAAGGCAAATCATTTTTCAATCATTATTCTTATCATGTTAGTCTCATTCTTGGTTTTGCTGCTAATAGCGAAAAAAATTTTTATATCGAAAATGTTTGGAAACTATAGAAGATAGATGAAATAAAAAAATTAAAAAATGCCATCATGGATGACTTTACGAATCTTTTTCGCATATTCTCCAATAAAATCTTATCCCTTCTCTCGTATAAAATATTGGATTGCGGATGGTATGCATCGTTTTAATAAAAATTGTAACCGTTGTTATTTTCCTTATTCCTCTAGTGGCCACTGCCGTAAACAATTAGTTTAAGTCTTGGAAGCAAGCGGTGAACAAGATGTTGCACCGAATGTAATTTTAATTATAATTTATATTTGTAATTAATTGTAATTATATTTGTGATTAAATATTATCATTCGAAACAGTTTTTGATCCCTTATGAATCTAATCCATTTGTTTCATTAAATGCATTTTCTCTTAATGATTTATTGGGTGAATTAATTCAAATTTGGCATCCGTACGGTTTCACAATATATATGATATATATATCAAATAGAGAAGCTAAACCAAATCATTGGGATATAGAAATATAAATCAAAAACATACTTTAGAAAATGTTCGCCCATCTCTCTATCTATGACATACATAACTCCAAAAATTTAGCCGATATATATATATATATATATATATATATATATATATATATATATAATATAATCTTCCAGCCGATTAGGATTAATTTCATTGATTTATTTATTGTAGCTTGGGCTCTTTGCAAATAAATGCTGAACTGCGAACATATGATCCCGAAAGTCTAATTTGTATTTTGAAATATATACTGCAAAATAAATCAATTACCTCATGTTATTTGATTACATTATTTATTTAGATATTGTTATATATTTTGCAATGTTTCTTGACATTTTTCAATTCAAGTAGATTGTATATAATTATGTATTCTGATGTTCTTGAAAATTTATTTAGTTCATCAAAATGTTTAAGCAAAAATAATTGGGATATACTAATTTTATTTCTTTTAATTGCATTCAGCATGATGCCTCATCATAGTGAAAAATGATTTTTTCAGATGTATTTTTATTAGAGTTTATATTGATTTCTCAGATCAATACAACAACATTTTTAATGATAAAGCATGAGATCAGTTGTAACATCCATTTTTATCATTTTAGAACATTATGTTATTTTGGGAATGATGTTTGTGGCATCAACAAAAGTCTGTAGGCGAAAAATTGAATTTTTATTATTTGCACGGTCATTTCAAAAAAGCAGCTTTTAATAACGGGTTACCATTGCTCTTAAAAAACTCTGATTAAAAAATGGGGTAATGATTAAAACAAATAAAACCTAGTAAAATGTCATTTTAAGCGCGTGATTATACGAAATGAAATAAATAGGAAATGCGATATTTTTTAAAAATAGTAAATGCGATAAATTTTTTTTGGATCGCTTGCTATACTAAAGGGGCTCATTTAATGAAACAATTAAAATAAATAAAAATATAATTTAACTCGCACGCGCACGTGGTGCTTGGCCGTTCTAGAAAATAATGTTCTGACATGATGCATTGAAATATGAATTGCAGATTTCATTTTAATCTTAAATTAGGATTTCATTTCGAGAATTTTTCTTAATTATATAATTATTGTGAATAAAGCAAGTAAGAGAAGCTAATATCTAACCGAAACTAATATAAAATCAGCAAAAGATTAAAATTTTCGCTCTTGTGATCAGAACTAAACAATTTCTCGAAACTTACATCTCTAACATCAAAAATCACCGATAAAAGGATAAAAAAGACCATAGAGGACATTGCAAAGCATAAATGAAGGAAAATCACTACTAAGACTCTTTATCGAGCAGTTACTCCAGTCTTCTATCCCAATTTATCTCATTAGAGAGGTCGAAGTTTCCCAATTAAATTCGAAGTGCTCAGCAGGGCAAAGAGGCGGGCATTGCAGAAGCCGAAACTGTTAACAATGAACGGCGAATAGAGATTCAGAATGGGAGATTTTCTTGTTCTTGAAGACGAAAAATGTTTCGGAGTTGGAGGATTAAGAGTCTTCTGGGCACCCTCATTTCCGAACTACAACTCTGATGTCGAAGTGGTACTCGTACGCTCTGCTGAAGTGGTTAAAAGCTACTTACACAATTTCTAATTTCCTGTCTCCCGAAAGTGGGGAAATAATGCACATGGGAAATCCAAGGAACAGAAAGGAAAGGGACTGTCGATATATGAAGATATTTATTGCTCTGTTTTACAGCTACATGCTGAGGAAACTTTCATAAGATTCTGTGTTTTTGATCTAATTAAGAGATTCTTTGGAATTAGTTTTTCATTTATGATATTTTGTTTGCCCTTTCTTCAATTTATAAAACATTCTGAGTTACTGATTGATTAATAGTTCTAGATAATATATTTTAACTGATATATAATAAACCTTATTATTATATGAAGGCCGATTCCTGGCATAGATGTAGAGTGTCGTCCTCGTGTTCTGGGTGCTTGGTTCGAGCCCTGTTTCAGACATAGTTGTTCTTCTGTGTTTATCTCTAATGTGTGCGAATGTGCCCCCCTGTAAAAAGGGGCTGTGTAGGTGAATGTGCTGTGAGTGAATAGGTAAGTTGTGCTCTTGGCCCTAGTTGGCGCTGTTTAAAAAAAAAGACGCTCATCCGGCTTAAAATCGTTGACGACCGTCAGCGCGCTTGTCCAAAGCAAGTGCCATTACTAATTGTAACAATTATATCAATGACTATGCTACTATTTTTTCTAAATTTGCAATCTATGGTATGATAATTGATAGGAACTCATTCATAATGCAATAATTGAACCTTAGATTATGTATTTGTGCATATAAAATAATCTAAATTATTTGGCTTTTCAGAGATATAAGTATAAACATTTAAAATAGAATTTAAACTTTAACTTCAATATGTATTCGCTATTAGTAAACAATTTTATAATCAGATAATAATAGTATTAATCTAAATTAACACTCTCAGTTCCAAAACTGTTATTAAAAAATTCGAAATGTTTTCATTTGGTCGTATGGTAAATTGAATCTTTCTAAAAATGCTTCTAAAAATTTAGAGTCCTATCTGTATTTCTTGAATAATTTTCGATGTATAGTAAGAGAATAAATAGTATCTTCACACCTACTTTTGTTTATTAAAACAAAGCTTACTAATAAATTTATTATTATTATTTACCACTCTTAAATATAACATTAAAACTTCAATAAAGTAAGTCACTTAGTTTTGCTCACAAGTGATTTTCCGTAAAAATGAAATTTAAAATTATAATTTTTAGTTTTACATTAGTTTATCTATAATATTTGACCCATTAAAGAATTTTAAAAAAAGGAAAATAAAGATTTTCTATTTTTATATATGTCGTTAAATTATGTTTATAACAGAAATAGACATTTAATCAACTCGGAGATAAGCATTTTTTAAGACTTATTATAGTTAATATTTGTTAACTACTGATCATTCTAAAAATTTTCTTTATATACTCATTGTACAAAAATAATATTTTATTTCGATATTTTTTTCAAATACTTTATTTTAAGCGATTTAGTAAAAGTTAACTTTTTGTAAAAAATGCATGCAAATTGGGTGGATTTGATATCAAAGTATTGATAAATGAAAATTTTAAATTTATTTCTATGTATTTTGCTTATTGATATTTTTCAAAAGCTACTAAGAGTTTTTTTTCTAATTGAAGCAAGTGGCGAGGATTTTATGTGGATGTTCTGACCTATATATTTTATGAAACTTGCTGTGGAATTAGCCCTATGGTGTGTAGTAATTTTTTCCAAAAATGCTCAAATAAAAGTATAATGCATTATTCAAAAAACTTTTTTTGTGTTTCATGATAAAATAATAATTCAAAATTAAATGACATTAGCAGGTTTAGATCTATTGTAAGTTTTATGTAATATATTAGCTGAATGGAAGAAAAAAGAAATCTGCATACAACTTAAATTTTCTAAAAAGTTAAACGTTTTGTAAAAAGAAATTTGTTTTAATTTTTTTCTTTAATTTTTTTTTCTTCAAAAAAACCCTTAATATTCAAAAATTTAAATTAAAAAAAATTTTTAGAGTACTATTTTGTATAAAATATAATTAAAGTATAATCTCTCATATTAACTTTTTTTAAAACTGTTTAAATGATTGTTTAGTTACTGTCAATGATTTTTTTTAGTAACTTGACCATCATCTTCACTTGAATTGAACATCCCGATTCCCCGTATAGATAATTTTCTTAAAAAAGTACTCGAACATATAAACGAGAAAAAAAATTAATTTTATGCACAAAAATGTAAAAACATCATATTAATTCATAACTCAAAAACTGTTTGAGCCATGCAAAATTTAGGTACCTTGGATTTGCATACTTTTCATAAAATAGATTATTTTTTACGCTTCTTTTGCTTCTAATCTAATTTCTATTTATAAATTTCTTTTAATCTTCAAATAAAAGACATTTCTGAGTAATACTTAACTATAAACGACATATAATTAATAACATGCTGCATGAAATCTTAATTTTTTATGGATATTCAAAATAAAAAAAACCCTGCTTTATAAATAATTCGTTGAGTTTTTATTGATATAAAAAAAATTAGTAAAATTTCTCTTAGAGTACTTTTTTTCTCCATAAAATTTTTTGATTGAAAATTAAAGATAGGTGCAAAAATTGGAAGAATTTAAATATGCACCAAAACTAAACTTTACATCTGTAAAAAGAACAATTATATTTAGACTCAAAAATTATTTAAATTTTTACATAAATATGAACTTTTCTTTAGCATTTATTTCAGCTGCACTTAAAACAAAATATTCCCAAAAATTAACTAAAAGTTGTGATTCTTAAAAAAATACTTTGAATATTTGGTAAAAAAATATTGGAAATTCCCGCTCTTAATTACGTTAATTTGAAAATAGTCTGTTGTTAATCAATTTATTGACGCTTTTGTTTATAATCGATAAAAGGAAGGATCACTTTTCTGCGTAGTTATGAGCTTTTGTGCGTTTTTATTTGCACATATTTTCAAAACTAATGATTTATTAAAAAAAACAATTAAGAAATGATTTCAAAAAACGTATTTTTCTTTGTTGTTAGTCAAAACGTTTGTAAATAATTTTTAACACTCGTGTTTTTATCTACATAATAAGTTTTACCTGTTGGCTTGGTTATAAATCTAATAAGTTAGTTTGTTATTTTATCTGTATCTGAAGTAGTTACTAATTAATTAAAAAAACTCATTAATTTGAAATGAGTAGTATGATGAGCTATCGAATTTTTATTATAATTTTCATTTAAATAATTTTAAAGAAGTATATACTCTAATCGATAATTTATACTCAAAACTGACTTCCCTACACAGAAAGGTATAGTTTAGAACTTGTTATCTGAAAGGGGAAATAATGAAGTGTATCAATCAAAAATATTGATTAAAGTACTTACTACATTAAGATATTTCATAAAAGTGTGTGCTGTCTACCTACAAATGCTTTTAATCCTAATTTTATGTGGAATAAACAGATTAGAAATCAAAAAAATTATTAATCGTTCTCATAGAAAAATGTTAAAAATGTATCATTTATGGAAGAAACTAAACTTCTTAAAAACTTTTTATAATAAAAGCTATTTTGATAAATATAAAATCAATACTTGTCAAAACTAACTGCAATTTCGAAAAATAAAGAAAAAGAAAGCAGTAATTAAATTTAATAATTTATTTAAGAAGTTTATATTTTAATTAAAAAATAAGTTAATCGAAAAATAAAACGAATTAAAAGATAAAATCGAGATGATAATTTTGGCAACAAAGACTGTTGTTTGAAGTGAATGTCTGAAAAATCTGTCTATTTTTTAGATGTAATTATGTTTTCAATAACATTTAATTTCATTCAAAAATATTTTATTAAATATTAAAAGACATGCATTTCTTGAAAAAAACACTGTTTGATTGTAAATGGTATTTTGAAATAAAAGAGTGTCAATTTTTAATATACTGGAACAATTTCCATTTCAACGTATCAGAATCATTTAAATGATACAAGGGTTTGTTTTCAATGCAAATTTTCATATCTCCGTTGTCTTATTCTGATTAATTCTTTGAAATCCTATTATTCTAAGAAACTCTAAGGAAAAAAAGCATATTTAACTGTCAATTTTAAATAAAACTTTCCTTTCAGCACTTGCCTTTATAACAAATATCCTCGGAATAGAAAATTTTTAATATCCATAACACCGGTAAAATGAAATATGAATATAGGTCATTCCTAAGAAGCAATATTTAAACATAAATATAAAAATTATTTGTTTGTAATAAACATATTATGTAATGTAATAGAAACACTGTAAAATTATATATTTTTTTATTTAAACAACGGAAATTTCAGCATAAATGATTGGGTCTATTTATTATCTCATTAGCTAGGTTGGAGTCTTCTATTAACATGCGAGATACGTCGAAAGGACGATTACCCAGAAGTTTTATCAGAGAAATCAGAAAAGTGAATAAGATATTTCTTATTTTCCCAGAAAAGACGATTTTTATTTCGCAAAACTTCTTAAAATAACTCAGTATTGTTAAATACTATAAATAATAATATAATATTTAAATATAATCTAACGGCTGACTTCAAGATAAAGGGTATTTCAAATTCTTAAAAGATTTTTTTTTTGGAATTATAAAAAAGAAATTGATATGCAAGATAAAATGGATAGCACAGGTTTAATGAAATAAAAATACTCAAATCAAATCAATACAGTTCTAATAATAACACCATTGTAAGTCTAAATACCTCGTCTAATTTTACATATTGTCTTTAAGTTTTATTTGATGTAGTTAACCATTTTACTTTAACTATTTTCTTTTAAAAAGATTAAAAATATTATTGAGACTAAATTTATTTTGTATTGTGTCAAAAAATTACTTGATAAATTTATTAAAATCTTATATCGATAATAACATTTCTACAATTTAAAAAAAGGTCAACGTTTTTTATTTCAATACTTATAAATAAACATCTTATGAAAGCACTAGATTTATCAAAATCTTTTACTTGACATTTTCACAAATAAATTGATATCAATAATGAGAAAGCATATATGTATTTACAATTTTTTAAAAAACTATTACCAAATAAGGGTTTTATTATCAATTAAAGCGCAAGAAGTAAGAGTAATTTGAATTTTATGATTTTAAATATTGATATCCGTGGGTAATATTTTATATATATAAAACATATAAATATGAGACACTAATAAAAATATTAAAATTTGTCCGATAGTAGATTTGTAAGATCTCTCTATAGTATTTATATCAATTTTAAAAGTTTAAAATTTTCCAATATATCTAATATACTTGATTACTCTGGAAACGCCTGTCACATAAAAAAAGACAGAAACCACATAAGCTTACATTTTATATTTACTAATTATCGGCACAAGGAATTTTGAAAAAGTAAAACATTCTCGAATCTTTGAAAAAATATATTTGTGCAAAATAATTATGTTACACAGCAGAAATTTCTATACTGATTTCGACTTTGTTATTAATGAAACCAGAATATCATAAAAGTAAGAAATCTCCAAATATTTGAAAGATATATTTATGCAGAAATAATGTTTTTAGTTTAGTTTAGTTATATTGACTTCCTGTTGTAAAGCAACACTAAGGATATTTTGAAACATACCTCGTAATTTTGAACCGCGGTCAGATGACGAGGATTACACTTGTCACCCCCTCTCAACTCCACTCCACACTACACCAGCGAGAAGACATTTGACCTTGGCGGATTAACTGTGAAACAGACTCCGTTACACGACGGTTCTTTGATGGAATCGGGTTTCCAACCTGAAACAATACGGCTCACACACACTGACCTTGCCACCACGTCACGGCGGCACGCAGAAATATAATATATTATAATACAACTAAAATTTCAATACTGATTTCGACTTTGTCATGAATTAAATCAGGGTCTGCCAAAAGTAAAACATCACCCAATATTTCAAAGATATATTTAAGCCAAAATATTTTTTAATACAACTGAAATTTTGACTGATTTTGACTTTTTTATTAATGAAACCAAGGTTAAACATCTCCGAATATTAGAAAATGATATTTATCCAGTGGTGATTTTTATATAAGCCAGTTAATAACCTTCGAACTGAAGGGTCCCTTTTGCTTGATCGGTATGATACTCGGCTAATAACCATAAGATTGGGAGTTCGGGCCTAGCACTATCTGCCATTCATCCTACAAATGGTAACCCGGTGACCGATCTTGGATAAACGCAACCGTCGCACATAGACTCGTACAACTGTCGTGCCGCCCTCTATCGGCGGCTCACAGACCGAGAAGCGCATTAAATACGACAATTGTTTACATCACCACCAACACTTCACATAAGTAACGTTCGGCAACACACTGGGGGGATACTCTGTGTTGATTGTTATATAAGCCAGATAATATCCTTCGAGCTGAAGGGTCCCTTTTGCTCGATCGGTATGTTACTCAGCTACTAACCATTAGGTTGGGAGTTCGACCCTAGCGCTATCCGTTATTCATCCTAAAATCCGAAAAATATTATTTAATGAAGCTGAAATTTTTATTTCTAAATTTCGATTTTGTGTTATTAGTGAACTTATTGTTTCACAGTTAATATTCAGAATGGAAATAACGTGCATAGAAGATTCAAAAGACTTTAACAAGGAGATGTGGAAAGTGAATCAAAAGGGGAGAGTTACTTGTCCTTGAAGAAAGGGAGCAATTTCTGGGGTCCGGGATCCTCTTAAAAATCTTTAAGTACCTTCATTTCCGAACTTTAACGCTGCTGTCTGAACATCTAAACTCTCGAAATGAATACAAGTATTCAACTTCCTCAATTCTGGAAGAGAGACATTAAGAGTGGGATTTTGTGTGTGCTGATTGCGGTAGCCCTTTTACTCCCAATCTAAAGGTTAGTAGCCAAGTAACATATCCGTTGGGCCAAAAGTGCACTTCAATCCGAGGGATGTTATCTGGCTTATATGTATAGCAATCACCACAGAGTATCTCCCCAGTGAGTTTGGCGAACGATACTTATGTAAAGTGTTGGTGGTGATGTTAACAATTGTCGCATTTAATGCGCGTCTAGAGCTTTGTGTCACCGATAGAGGGCGCCACGACAGTTGAACGAAGTTACGTGCGAAGGTTGCGTTTATCCAAGGTCGGTCGGGTCACCATTTTAGGTATAGCAAATGTGCTAGGCCCGAACTCCCAATCTTATGGTTAGTAGCCGAGTAACATATCCGTTGGGCCAAAAGTGCACTTTTCGTCCGAGGGATGTTATCTGGCTTATATGTTTAGCAATCACCACAGGACAAGAGAGATATGAAGGCAGACCTTTATTGCCCCTCTGTTGAACATTTATCTCAAGATCAATGGGTGTTGATAAAGTTATGAAGTTTTTGACGAGTTTCAGGATTATTTTTCAGTTTTTCTAGTACGCTGAAAAAATGTATTGTAATTATCAAAAAAAATTCAAATTTGAAATTTCGATCAATCTTAGCGTTTCAAATCTCTTTTAGCTAAAAAAACACCTTTTTAGAATTATGTCTGTCTAAGGAAATGATAATCAAAAACCACTTTGAGTTAGATAAATTAAATTCTCTATATATGGATCGATTTAAATTAGTAAAATTCTATCAAATTTTGAAAGAAATTCAATCAAATAAGTCCGTCTGCACAGCTTTCCAAGTACAAGTAAACACGATAGCAACAAAACTCGAAGAGTTCAATTGATAAAATAATTGGTACACAGTTTAAGTATTTTAAAGGTTGATTCTTATCAAATTTTAAATCAAATTTTTCAAAGAATTGACTGCCTATAGATAAGTAATTTCACCTTCCTGATAAAACGATGATTTAAATAAAAGACTTTCGATTTTTTAAGTAGTGGCTATGTTTGTAGTTCCATGTCAAATTTTGGTTTAAGTTCATAGGCAAAGTAATATCAAGTGCATATAAGAAATTAATCAACAAAGGTATCGCTTTAGATTTAAGAAATCCCTAATCCTTTATCGACAGATTATACGTATAAGTACCATTTAAATCTGGATTATATTTTCGTAATATAACTATTTTTGCCGATGGTTTTCTAAAAAACACGGAGAATTTAGCCCCAAAAGCAAGAAATTAATATAAGCTGTTGTTGTGTTGTGACTAATGGCACTTGCCTTGGACAAGCCCCCGCTGATACGATCAGCAGATTATTTAAGCCTAAGAAATGCGCCTCTTTGTTATTCAAGTAGCACCATCTAGAGCCAAGAATTAATATAAGCTAAAAGTAAGAATGAAAATATTTAATTAATAATTAAATTTAGATATTTTTATTAAAAAAATTTTCTCTTCGGTTCTCTCGGATTTTTCTGCAAGGAAATTTAACTACTGGTGCAGAAATAAAGTTGGAAAAATGGTGGCAATATTATTCAGTAGGTAAAGGGTTAAGGAGAATGTCCGAAAATTTTAGAGGTGAGAGTCATGATAACTTTTTACTATTGTACCTTACACATGCTAATTTTATTTTCATTTTCGTCTCCACGACTCTTTTATTTTGATTTACTCTGAAACTGTATTTGGATAGATGCCGGTTTGTACAATCAGTGAATTATATTTTTCTTTTCACTTATTACAGAACATCCTACGAAAAATTCAATTAACTGTTTCATGTACTTTGACCTTGTAAAAATATGAATCGAATTCCATATTTTCAAAGTGATTATATAAAGATTCTATATTTCAAAAGATGGTTACAATGAAACCAAATATTCAAATTTAAATAATATCAATTTGTGAAGAAACAGCTATGACATAACTTCTCTTAAAAAGAAAGTGAATTCAATTCACCTCAATATTGATACTTTTTTGTATCGAAGAATGTTTCAATGAAAATGTTTTATTTTTGCCCTATATTTCCAGAAAAAGGACAAAAAATTGTTTGCTTAAATTATGAAAGTAAGATTGTTAAAATTTCGCTCTGGAATAGTAGGATTTTATTTGTTTATTTCATTTTCATTCATTTGAAGTTAAATTATGACTTCGTAATAGGCTGGAAATATACTCACAGATTTTGTTAAGTGTTGAGAACTTCAATCTAGAATTCTTTCTTTTTCTGAGCACATCAATATGCAGTTATGAATCTGAAGATTTTCCAAATGTATTACATTTTTAATTAGATTATAAATTAATATTTTTTAAATAATAAATACTTTGATTATACTTACCCCTTTTTAATAATGAAATTTAGATTTAGTGCTATTGAAATGACTTTTATTCAATTCTTACTATGAGTTCACACCTTTCCTACATATATCTTTTTCAAATTTTCAATCGCTAATAAAATATTTTTTATTCATCCACTCAAGTTCAAATACATTTTTTAAAAGTTCCCGTGGATGGCAAATGATGTTAATACAGAATTTTCCCTGAATTAAATTTAATTAATTTTTAATTTTTTAAATAGAGTTTTGGCAGTTTTTAAGGGATATTAAAAACTACAGGCAGTAGCTCAATCAGGGCCCGACTTCGGTTAGTTGGGGTCCGGGGCCAAAACTTTTTTGGGCACATTATGCTTTATTACTTGACTAATGAAGAATATTTAATAAAAAATGAGACGGAAAATAAAATTTCTATTCGATTTGGTGGCCCCCCACTTATGTGCGGGCCCGGGGCACCTGCCCCTGCCTTAGTCGGGCCCTGAGCTCAGTAGTTAAAATGCAAGAATGTCAGTACTTTTTACGTGAAGACGAAGAATAGACGTCCGATTCTTGAGAAAATCAATAATTTTTGATTAATTAATTAAATTGATAAATATTAATAATTGATGCTAATATTGAAATAAAATTGATAAATAATAATTGATACAAATATTAATTTTTAATTGATATATCATTGATATTAATTTACATAAATAATAATTGTTAGTTGATATATAAATGATATTAGTTGATATAACCATTAATTGATAATTTTGATAAATATTAATTGTATTTAATAAAAAGTAATTAAAATAAAAAAATTGTTGACCAAAGTATGAATAAACTTTTATTTTAAAATTGTTTATAATTAAGGCCAAAATCATTTTCGTCGTTAAGAATGTATCCATTCTCTTAATTCTGTATAAATCATTATAATCTTAAAATGTTTGATTTCATAATTTTTCTAGATTTTGTATTAAATATACAGTAGTGATAACGCAAATATTATTTTTATCTGTAAATAATTTGCATTTTCTGTTCCAATATCCAATTTATTTTATAATTCTTTTTGTCATTCGCATTCATAATAATGAAGATAGTCAAAAAATCCTGATTGAACCAACTTAAAAAGTATTACCAAAAATTGGTTATTGGTAAGATTGAAATTCATTTGAAACTGACTGAATAATTAGATATTTCAATTACCATGTAACTTAGGCATGACTAATTAGAGCACTCGGGTGCTTAATTTCTCAATGGATAAATGAAATTGAAAGTTACTATATTAATCGTATCGTTAAATAATAAAAGATCTAATTTTTTGAGGATGATTTAAGAATTAATATGTATAAGCATAATTTAATCTATATTAATAAAAATGGATCTCGAAATGCGTTGCTAAGTGCAAAACTGGAGAACGGCATCGACCGATTCGGCTAATTTTTAAAAAATATTTTCGTTAAGACACGAGGATGGTTCTTATGGAGAAAAAAAATGAAAATACTGCGAGGAAAATAGTTAAAACGACACTTTTCTTACTTTCCCGCCAAAAATCTTCATTTCCATCCCCCACACCGAGTGAGATAGCAGGAAGTAATAAATTATGATTTGTTTAGAAAGAAATGCGCGAAGTCAGTTGGTTTTAATTCATAGATAACGGGAAGTTTAAAAAAAGAAAATAGTTTCTTTTATTATTAGTATGTATGGGTATTTAATCTATGCCTGCTCGAAATAAAGTCATAATAAAGTAATAAATAAAGAAAAAAAGAATATCAAAGGGAAAAAAGATTTGCAGAAAGAAAAGTAGAGAAGAAAAAAAAAGGATAGAAAAAGAGAAAAGAAAAGAAGGGTGTGTGTGTGTCACCATTATTTCCTCTGTGCGCGGCATTTTCCGAGCTGTTTTTAAACTTTCGCATCTCTTGAAAACCAATTGTGTCTTTATTTGTTTAGTGTGTTTACATTTATGAAAATTTGAATCTCATTATTCTATAAAAACGTAGAATTTTAGACCCGTCCCTCCACGATTTAAGTAAAATATCATTTCCGGGACAATCATTGCTCGGATAGAAAGAGAAAGGTGAGTAGTGCAATGAACAGAACATCGGAAGAAAAAAATACTATAAATGAATTATATAATTATAAAAATTTGTTTGGTTTAAAACTATTTTGGTGAAAAACCTGTTATGAGACACAGCTACATAAAATATTATATGAAAATTTTAGCAAGCATTAATACTGGCGAACCGACTGGTCGCCAAGGGCGGCTAGTAAACATTTAATAAATATATAATATTAACAAACAGTCATGTTTTCAATTGCAGGCAAATATATTTTTAATAAAACAGCTGATATCTATGTATAAATCTGCAATTCATTGAGAACATAATTAATGTACGTAAACATACCCGGGTACTTTGATTTTAAAAAGTTCTGGGTATAGAAATAAAAAAAATCCTTACATAAAAAAATCTGTCGGAAACAGTTAGCTTCAGTAAGTCCACACTACATTTTATAAAACATTTTAAGTAAATTAAGTAATTATTATAAGTAATTATTAAAACATTTTAAGTAAATTAAATAAAATTTCTAAAATGACACAAAACATAGAAACTTGCCCACCAATGGCAAAATATAGAATATTACGTATCGCCATATAAACAGAAGGTTTTTGCGATAGATTATATTTATAATTAGTCTTTTGATTTTTTTAAACGAAGTATTTCGTAATATTTCTAAGTTTGTGTTAGTTTATTCTATCCTTAGTTCAAAGTATCCAATTATAATAATTTTTGATAATATACTTTATTTTCCTAAGTTTTTAAAATTAATATTTGAAGTAATTTTTTTATATTTGATTTAGGATTTCTTTTATTCCTAAACTTTCATTCTTAAAAACTACGGATTACCAAAAGAATTACGCATAATTATGTTTTAGTGCAAGATTAATATAAGATTCTACAAGATAAATACAAACATTAAACTTCTAGTTATAACTTAATGTAACAGTCTCGTGTCTTAAACTAATAAGAAATTATTAAATTATTATTTTTAAATATGTTGTTGTTACTTATGGCACTTGCCATGTTTGACAAGTCTCCCGCTGATATAGTAGCAGATTTAAGCCGAAAGGAGTGTCTTGTTTATGAAGTAGCTCTAACTAGGTCCAAGAGTACGACTTAGCTACAAAGTCTCTACATTTGCTTGCACAGGCCCTTTTTAACTGGGGGCACCGTCACACAACTCACAGACAGCACAGAGAAAAACAGCCATGCCCGAACCGGGATTTCCCGAAAACAAGAAAATTTTTACATTTATGTAATGAATTAAAAAATTACTACGAAAATGCTTTCAAATATTTTCTTTTCGAATGATTTTCCAAAATTTTAAATCTATTCAAAGAGGAATATTTTTAATAAGGATTAAGCTGCTTATTGACAATCTGAAAATGTCAGGGATAAAAAATGTATAATTACTTTATTGTTGTAATTGCTTGAGTTAAAAGAAGCGATCGAACTAGTAATTAACTTATTTTTATTAAACCTCATTTTTTGATAAAATTGGTAATTTATTTGTACATTCTCAAATAATATTTCAAAATAAACTAAGCTTAGTTTTTTTTACTTAACGGTGATGTAAAGTTAAAAAAAAACTCATTAAAAATTATTCTATAACTTCCATTGTCAAGAATCAATTTCCTAATCACATTGACGCGTTTTAAAAAAGGAAATAATGAAAATACCCCTCGATTGTTTCGGAAACGACAATCCTAGTTAACCCATAAAAAGATGCATCAAACACCGAGTCGTCGACTGACCCCACCTTTTGCATTAACTTATTCCTGTATTGCATGCAGTTTCACGAAGAGCTGTTGCTCAATTTTCACTAAACGAATAAAACAGCCATTAAAAAGGGAGCCCTTGTTACATTTCACCTTTCCGTGGGCACAAAGCAATTATGAACCATTTTTTGTTTTCAACAGAACGCAGGCACATAATTAGAGAAGCTAAAAAGCGATTATTACAAACGTAAATTAACATGGAAGGAGTCGAAAGGCAACGCCCAAAGGGGCCGTGATCTCGTCGCCCCCACTGGACGACAATTTTGGTGCGTGTTTGTAAGTAGTTGATGTCGAACCTTTGTCAGAATTGGACCCTCCCCCTGAAAGTAGATATATTGTTTCTGATCAACTGGTCCGTGAATATATGGAGTGATTTAGAAGAATTACTCAGAACGTTTGACAAGATAACTTTGCAACCTAAAGATTGAATTTTAATGATCCTTTACTTGTTAATGTGGGCGTGCGTAAAGAATTTACTTGCTGATTTTTTTAAAATAAAATGTTACGCTTAATAAATTAATTTGAATTTTTAATAAGCTTTCGAAAATTTAATGAGATGGATAATCACAATTGATTATTTTGATTAAAGCGACCAAAGGACCTTTAAAATGGTTTTTTTTTTGTAATTTTCACCTTAGCAATTTGAAATTTTACAGGTATTAAGAGTAACACTATTAGAGATGACATACAAAGTTTTAAAGCATTATATTAATTTATTTAGGAGTTGGGGTAATATAATATTAGCGATAAATAACGTTAAGGAAAAATGTTCCAAGCTCTCCAAATTTGTTCGAAAGCACTCCAATTTTTCTGATTACTTTCTGTAACACTTTTCAAACGAAAGTTGGGGTAAATCTTGAAGTGTGAGCACGAAATATCGAAATTAACCAATGCAATTACTCAAAACTACTTAAACTATTTCAAAAAATAATTAGTTTTGAGTTATTACATTGGTTAATTTCGATCCAATTGGTTAATTTAATGCCAACTTTTGTTTCAAAAGGGTTAGAGAATTTAATAATAAAAAAATGGAGCACTTTAGAACAAATTTGGAGCGCCTGGAAGTTTTTTCATTAACGTTATTTATCGCTATTAAATATTATATTAACCCCCCCCCCTAACTCATAAATAAATTAATATAATGCTTTAAAATGTTGTGTGTCATCTTCTATAGTGTTATTCCTAATGCCTGTAAAATTTCAAATTGCCGTGATGAAAATTGCATAAAGTCATTTTAAAGGTCCCTGGTCACCTTAACCCGAAATCTCAAGGATAAAATTGAATGAATTGAACCACCACAACACGGACGGGAAGTGCGGTTAAATCCTAAGGAACAACACCGGTCACGGCACAGCATTTACCTAGGGAAGCGCGTTTTCTTCTTTATAGGTGGTAGCCAACTCCCTCTATTTTGTGTATCCACCTGCGTGCCGAGAACTAACAATCATACCGGAAGCTTCTCATTCTTTTTTGGGAGTCCCCCGCCCCTCAGAGGTAGAGTATGAGAAAAAACCCGGCTATTTCCCTTTTTCTGAAAAATAAAATGAAAATTCGGAATTAACTCGATAGTTACAGAGAGTATATTTTATCGTAATTATTTGATTCTTGAAAATATTAAGATTCCATAAGCATTTTAATTTTTTTTCATTACGTCACTCTGAAACGAAACGCACATTTGTTTCTGGGCGCCATGGTCGCAGAATTCGTGTGTGAGGATGGCAACACCCGTCCTCTTCGAGAAGACATTGTAAACGAATGCCTTCGATCTGAGGATAACACCCGGATGGACTGGTCAGCATTCTCACAGTACTCTAATCCAGTAGAACATGTGTGACGCGTGTTTGGCCGACAAGTTGCAGTCCGTCAACCCTCTCCTACATATTTACCGAAAAAGCATTGCTTGATGATTAATGTAATATTCCTCAAGATCCGATCGTTATTTGATATTCTGCATGCCTAGGCGTGTCACAGACTGTATTACATCGTCTGGAAAACAAGACTAAGTATTAACTATTATACCAGCATTGTAACATTGGTTTTTGTAAACAGATTTTTTTAAATAATCTGTTCCAGGGAGCAAAAAATCGCAATTTTCATGAATGATATTAAATATGTAGCATCTTTTTTGCTCTTTACCTTTTGTTTAGTAAAAAGGCTTTACAAATAAGTCACATTTGTTTTGCTTCTGATTCTTTGTTTTCCTCAACTTGCATTATCCTTAATTTATGGATATGAGTGTAACTTGTTATATAAAGGTTTAAAACACTTTACAGATTTAAAGGTAAAATATTTTTATAATAAAATATATTAATGGTTATAACTTCATTTAGAGTAACGAAGAAAAATTCGACAAATAAAGTAACATTTCAAATAAAATTTTTAAAAGTAACATAGCAACATTGTCACAATCATGCCCAAGCGTATACAATCTAATATGCAGTACATTGATATTATCCAGTTTACTTGATTTAAAACCATAAAAAACAATTGGAATACTAACAGACCATAATTTAATTTGAAATCTAATAAAGAAACTTAACTTCAATATTACGATTACCATTATAGTTAAGTTTTCTTCAGTAATTTGTAATTATAAGTGACTTTAAAATGTTTATTAAAATGTTAACGATTTCAATTATAGTTTCATTTTCTTCAATAATTTGTAAATATAAATGACTTTAAAATGTTATTTATAGCAGTGAATGCCTATTATTGAAATTTGACGTATTAAATAAAATAATTAAATCTAGACGCTCGTTTTGCTTCCGTTAACTACACAAATTGATCTTCAAGTAATAAAATCTGCTTGATTAACTAATGAATCTACAGAGATCCAGACATAGCTTGCAAGTGGGCGTTATTTAATTTAATCAGAATGAACTTAAAAGAATGATTTCAACTTCAATTGCTGTTGTGGAGGACGTGTTATACAACTGGAGGGTTATCACAAAATATTAAACAGAAGACGTTTAAATTCATTTTGTAAGATTGTTTTTAAATTTAAATTTATTTTTTTTAAAAATCTGATTTCTGAAAAATGTGTTTGAAATATACGATACAACTTTAGAAGAAGAAATTTAAAACAATCATCTCAAATAGGGTTAAGTTAATTTTAAACAGATTATATAAAGAAACTAATATTTATCGGATTAAATTATTATTAAGAAATACAATGTGTTAATTTAGAATAGTAAGTATATTTAAAATAGTAAACAAAATCCAACTTTGTAGCATTCATTAGATTCAATAAAAAGTATTACACCTACACTCGTTTCAGTCTTAAGTTATTAAAATATAAACAATTTAATGTTTCATACTAAAAAGCTAAAAATTAATTTGCACGAAATATTCCTGTCACAAAATATTTTTATGAGAAATGCTTTTGAGATGGTTCTAAAAACAATTCAGTTGAATATATATATATATATATATAAAGATATATATATATATATATATATATAATATGTTTGTACTTTTTGTTAAATATATATATTATATAACGGCTATAAATTCAGCCATTTATAGTAGAATGACTGAAGTGGAATGATGATAGTTTAAAATCTCCAAAGATTGGGTCTAACAACTTAAATATTTAAATCAGACAATTTACTAAGAGGGGAAAAAAAGCAAACTTGATGAACTATTAACAGTTATGATGGAAAAACAACAACAGCTTATAAATATATAGGTGGCCATTATAGGACCTGAGAACCTCCACTGGCATTAGAAACATAATAATGCGCTGATATTTGCATAATAGCAACGGTTACCTTCTTAAATGCCAAATACGATACCTATTAAACAGCTATACGCTTAATTTCAAGTGAAGTGATTTATCGAAACTAATTTTTCACAATATCAGGTTCAAGAAAAGCTTTGCATCATTTTAAAATGAAATAAGAGAGACAAAAAAATTTGGAATGTAGAACCTTAATACCAAAATTTTCTAACACTTTTTAATATTTATTTATGAAAACGAAATGTTAGAAAAACAGGGATTTAGCAATTTTGAGCCACTAATACAATATGCTCTATTAAATTGTGGAAATGACAAGAAACAATTTGCTTTCTTTTTTTAAAAAAAATGGAAGTATAATTGCTGGAAATATCATTACATAATACTTTTGATATGTATAATAAAAAAATCTTCTGGCACAGAGGTAGCACGTCTTCCTCGTGTTCTGGGAGTTCTGGTTTTGGGTCCCGGTTCGGGGGTGGTTGCTCTTCTGTGTGTTATCTGTGACATTTTGAGACTGTTCCCCCATGTAAAAAGTGGCTGTGCCAGCAAATGTGGTGAATGTGTAGCTAAGCCGTACTCTTGGCCCTAGTTGGCGCTCCTTAAAAAGTAAGATACTCTCTCCTTTCGACTTAAATCTGCTGCTGTATCAGTAGGGGGGGGGCTTGTCCGTACGCAAGTGCCATCAGTAACAACATCATAATAATAAAAAAATACACAACAAAAATATTATTTTTTAAAATTTTTTGAGCAAATAAACAGAACAAATGGTTAAAAAATGAAACATAAATTTGTTGCAATTAAATGATGAACTAGAGACGAGAACTTTAAATATATATAAAATGTATTATGATAATATTTGAAAAATTTATAGATTATTAAAATTACAGATTTAAGAGACGATGATTCGAACATTGTAATAACTTATTAGGGTGAGAATTTAATTTTTAAAGAGTGTAAATTTGAAAGAAAGTATTTTCTATTTTTAAAAAAATTGTATGAAGGTTTTGAAATCTCTTTTAAAAGGGTGTAAGAAAGAAAAAAAAAGATATATATATATATATATATATATATATATATATATAAAACTTTTTTTAAGATTTAACTTTTTAAGAACAAATTATTATTATTAAAAATTTCTTATTAGTTGAGCACGTGACAGTAAATATAATAAAGCCATGCTATACAGATTCGAGAGTTTCTTAATGAATTGTTTTTACCTTTCATGCAGACAACATGAAAAACATACCTGGATATTATCTTTCTTTGTTTTGTTTTTGTTTTTGGAGAGTGATAATTTCTTTTCGACGACAACATTCAAAAGCTCATTTCAAGACGAATCACATTTTAAATCGTCATTATCCATCATTTCCGAACAAAAGTTCATTTCTTTCTCTTGCTTTTTTGTCAATACTGAAATATTTTTTTTATTCCGTGGATGTTTCACAGAGCAAGGTTGATAGATAAAAGTAAAGAAAAATTATCGAAGAATTCGGATTGTTCGAAATAACGTTCTTTCCCTCACTTTTCGAGAACGTTATCGAAAAATGAGTAGATTTTGATGGATCATCTCCATTTGCTGATCGATTTTTTTTTGCTTCCTGTGAAATATTTGATAAAACTTCATGAAGAATTCCACCATTAAAGTTATCTATGATTTATTTCCAAATGGCGAATAAAAGCATATGTGTATATAAAAAATTTGGAATTTCTGAGTAAAATAGATTGCTTAAAGAAAATAGAGATATATGGTTTCAATTACGCAATGGACATCAGGATATCAAGAAGATTTACTGTGATTAGTACACCGTCTGAAATTTTAACACATCAACATGGCTTCAGGACCAATATTTACCAGTTGCTTCAATATATAAAATTCATTACTTTTAGTCAATAACTCTCAATACGTGCTGCAGATTTTGGAATTTTATCAGCCATAATCAATTTAATAAGCAGTGTATTAGTAAAGTAATGCTATTTTTCTTCGGTCATAGGGTCACTTTAAAAGGTTAACTGCCTTGAGTTCAAGCTGTTGAGTAACAACTCCCTATTTACGTGGGATTTCTTTAATGTGAGCGGTAAAGACAGTGATTTCATCTATTTTTAGATCAAAATTTTTATTTGCATGTAGATACGGGACAAAGTACACATATAAAGCAAAAATACGAAAGATTCACAAAACTATCCTTTTATCTTTCGACTTAGTCAATCTTAGACATATACTGACCTCTCATCTCTCGCTTCGTTAGTCATAGACCCAGACTGACCTCTCATCTCTCGCTTCGTTAGTCATAGACCCAGAATGATTTCTCATC
>JAOUZG010006964.1:2665046-2710424 GCA_026289955.1 Argiope argentata | reverse complement strand
TCTCATCTCTCGCTTCGTTAGTCATAGACCCAGAATGATTTCTCATCTCTCGCATCGTTATTCATAGACCCAGACTGACCTCTCATCTCTCGCTTCGTCAGTCATAGACCCAGACTGATATCTCATCTCTCGCTTCACCAGATCCAGACTGACTTGTCTTTTCCCTCTCACTGGACTCTCATCTCTCTCTCGGAGTGATCTTTTTTCCGCATCCTCTTCAACGCATCTCTCATCGCGTTCGGCAAAAAGGGTTGCTATATGAGGTGATAATGGTTGCTAAAGTTGGTGGAACTTACACATTCCATGCATTTTCCCGCAAATCATCAAATAGTCTACTTCAATCCTTTCACTGCGACTATTTGGAATTGCGTCATATCAAAGTTGATTAAGTACTATGTACAAAAAAATTCGAGTAAATCTTTTTTAAATAAAATTTTAAAATTAATAATTTTTAAAATATAAAGCAGAATAGGGCACCTTATAAACTACGAACATTCACAAGTTGTTTAAACTCGCTTTATTAAAACTCAGATAAATTTTCAACCTATATAATGATAAAATACCTGAATTAAGAGTCAATTTTCTCCTTTCTAAAATTCATAAATTTTGAAGCGAAATAATTAATCATAATAAATAAATTTTACATAGGTTCTGGAGGGAGATAATGTTTTCCCCCAATACAATTGCATAGTTTTTATTAAGGTTGAAGAGAAATAAGAATTATTATTTATTTCACTTCAGAAGCTACTTCAACCATCCTTCCACTGTAAAACAGAACACGATAACAGCACCATATATTTATTTTTTGACTAAATACACAAGTCCTTGTATTAAGGGAATAATTATACATCGAATTACTTTTCCAAGTGCAAAGAATTAATGTTCAGAAACAATAACCCTTTCAGAAATCGATTAAATCGAATGTTTGTTCAATTGTATGAAGTAAATATTCTTACAATAAATAAGAAATGTATAGCAAGGTTACAAGATATAGAATAAATATATAATTGTTCTCATTTTTGACATTAATGGTTATTTTTAAATTTAATACTTGTTTTTAATACCTTGTAGCAATGTATTCACTATATCTTAAAAAGCTTTTAAAAATTTTCAATTAATTAGCACTCCTCTTAAATAGCTCGGTCTATTTAAACCAAATTCTGCATAATTATTCTTTAGGACAAGAGAATACCATGGATTTTTTAAACTTCAAAAAATTACGTATTCAGTAAATTAAAATTTAACAGGATTTGCAGTTTTTTTAAAATTTAATTTCAGAACAAAGGATTTTACTAGAAATCTATCCTTTCAATAATATAATGCCAATTATATGTTACATATTTATGTTACTAATTTTTTTTCTATATAATGTTATTATCTTCAGATTTTTAATATATATACTTTTTAATTTAAAGCTGAAGATTTTGAAATACAGCTACAATGAGACTACCATCAAATCTTAAAATTATTTTTTGAAAATATCGTTTTTATATTCTATGATTTTTTTAATTTTAATTTTATTAATTTTTTGCTTAAAAGAACAGAAAAAAAAAGAAACAGTAACCTTTTGTTTTCAATTTATTGTAAGTGTCCAAGGCTCAAATGCAATCAGTCAAATGAAGTGTTTTGATAAAATGGATTATACGCTCTATAGTAGTTTATACAAATTTAGTTTTTTTAACAAAAAATATTATGAATGAAAGTATTTAAACTCCTACTACTGTCAGGTATATAAACTAATTAATAATATTTTTACTACGCATATTTTTATTTACATGTCTTCTGCGTCAATCCTTTGGAAGACAATAAATGATGTTTTTACTTTGCTTCATTAATTTTAATTAAAACGTGGACTTGTCTTAAACAATAATTAAAATTCTGGCAAATCAGTACTAACTACGCATGATAAAAATCCAAAAGAATAAATTAAATAACTCTAAATGTCATTAACTTTACCAGCGTTCAGGTATAAGGATAGCGCGCCTACTTCGTGATCTGGGCGTCCCGGGTTGGAATTCCGGTTCGGACAAGGTTGTTCTTTTGTGTTCAATCTATGAGATGTGTGAATTTGCCTCTATGTAAAATGGGGCTGTGCAAGCGAATATGACGAGTGTGTAGCTAAGTCGTACTCTTGGTCCAAGTTGGTACTACTTCAAAACAAGAGGTTCTCATTTCGGTTTCATGCTCAAATAAAATGATGCATCAGCGAAGCTTGTTCATGACAAATGCTAATAGAAACAGCAACAACTGCAACATCTTTAATTTTTATGCAGAACATATCAGTATGAAATTGCTGAAAAAGAAAACTGTCCATTAAAATAGGTTTTAATTAGAGTAATTAAAATAATTTTTGTGTATTTCATGATTATTCAAGGCATAATCTATTCTAATGCTTAGAAACATGCTTTAAGTGATGATAATTTGAAATTTTAATAAATGCTACATAAATTTCTAATGAATAATCTGTTACATCATTTCTCTCTATAGATTTAAACAAGCTGCTAGACAAGACATCAACCTTAATGTATGTAAAAGGATTTCAGTTTCATCTATTAAGTTATGCCTTGTACTCATGTTACTAAAATAACTACATTTCAACAAATCGTTGATTGCAAAGAGTCTGCATGATTAACTGATGGGTCTGGATTAAAATTGTATCGGATAATGCTTGTGAGTGGTTGTGATTCAATTTAACTTAGTCCGCTTTGATGAAATGGTTGTAGTTTAAATTACTATCCTGAAATTTTAAATCATTGGGAACTGTGTTATTTAAAACATTACGTTTCTTCAATTGAATTTGCTCCAAATCATTCATTCTTTAAATTGTAGCAAATTTAATTGAATGGCATATTTCAACTGTTAAAATGATTTTAAAATGACCCTCAATATTTATGGAATGCCTGGCACAGGCATAAAGTTTCTTCCCAGTAATTTGCATGACCTGTGTTCGACTCCCTGTTCGGGCGTGGTGGTTCTTTATCTGTGATATGTATGAATGTGCCCCCTTGTAAAAAGAGGTTGTGCAAACGAATGTGATGCGTGAGTGGCTGTTCTGTATGTGATGTCTTTTTGTAATGTGTTGTCGAATTCTGTAACCCAAAGTAATACTTAGTGGTGCACATGAAATTCTAAATGTTTATAAATAGGTATATATTGTATATTTTATATGCTTACATTAAAAACTACTTTTATATATTAATTGTTATGTTAAATAAAGATATCCTTTTAAATGAGTTTGGCAATTATTAATATATAATCTAAAAAGTGGCTATTGTTTTTGTTACACGAGGTAAACTAGTTGAGCACTAAACGTACAAAGTAACTGTATAAAAGCATTTCTCTAAAGACCGAATGAGGGCCGTAATGGCCTGGTGGTAAGTCTTGAGGCGTAGGGGGCTCGGGACCCGATTTCACCGAAGGGGAAGGTAACGGGGTCTATTGCATATTAAATCCATCTGAGCCAAGCGTCTTCCCACATCTGTGGTATATAATGGAAAGGGTATTCCAGGTCAGGGATCATCCTCATCGTCTGACCATGGTTCAAAAGTAAGAGTTCCGTCCCAAAATATCCGTAGCGTTACTTTATAACTATTCATAAATATAACTAAACTAAACTAAAAACTGAATTAAAGATACTTTAACATTAATTCGCTTAGAATGCTATCATTCTGAAGATAACTCTGCAATAAAATGTAATTTGATTAATTAAAGGGGGGGGTAAGTAATGAAATATTATTTACCTAACTTTCAAGATTAGTTAACAAGCTTTCATTTTAAATAATATGATAAGGTATTCTCATGATCCGATTGTTCTGGTAAATAGTTATATTTAGTACCTAACTGCTTTTATTTTTGGTAAAATTGAGCTTACTTATTTGTCTGCTAAATATGCATTAGGTGTTTCATGCAATTTCATTAATTTTTTGTTATCTGAAATTGTAGTACAAAAATACCTTTAAATTTAGAAACTATGTCAGTGCTTGAAAATAATATTTTTATTTTAATAACCTCATATACATTGAATGATATATTAAAGAGAAATAGCTTATCAATCAACTTTTTGAAACAGCAAATAAGTTGTATTTAAAAGAACCTAATTTCAAGATTTATTATATACCAGGAAGTAAGAAATGCCATGCATATTCACTTCTTAAGAAATTGGTGTAAGTCAAATTTGAACTAAAGATCTTATTCTTTATGAAAGATATTTTATAAATCGTATTTTTTGAGGCAAAGAACAGAGGTGGAGACAGAAATTCGTTTTATAATTAAAACGAAGTTGTGAAAAGTGAATATTGTTTCTTAAGACTGTATCTGATTCTTTCTGTAATGAAACTATAAACAGTGACTTAAACCACTTTCTAAATCATTTTTTCCAAACGATTATTTTTGCTTTTATTCAAAGCTGAAGAAAGAACTACTTGTTTTGACTTTCAACTACAACCATTTTGCCGAATATGGCGTGAATTATGTCTAATTTCGTCAAAACAAATGTAAATGTGTTGCATGCATTTGGAAAAATTAGTTCTCGTGAAACGTTATTTAATGCGGAACTACCCTTTCTCTAAAAGGTCCCTAAAGATAAGACTAAAAATATTGTTCTATTCATTTCCATATTTAGTGTTTAAGCTTTCTATTGACATCTAGTCATGTCGTTGTATCTAAATTTGGATACTTAAAAGACAAGGAACTAAAAACGGAATGGATGGGACATAATTTTATTTTTAAAATAATGCTATACAATAACAGTTTCCAGTTCCTTCATATTAAAAAAGCAACTTATATCTCACATAAATACGTATTTATATTAACTGCAGTCATTTTATTTATAAATGGACCCTAAGTTAACTCCTATGTATTTTTAATAAGTGGGAAAAATGAATGCAATTTAATATACCGACTTTTTCTTGAACAAAATTTTGAAGATGAAAAAATATTTAAAATTTTACTAAATTATTCAAATATAAAAGGATAAAAAAAGGCTCTTTATTGTAAAAGAAAAGTGTTATAGAAATGTCGATTAGAAATTTGAAATTATGGTTAAAAGATGTTTTAAAAATTATTTATATATTATTCACAATATTATTATTTCCAATGCTTATTTAAAAGAATTGATTATTAATGTTTTTAATCTGTATTAAATGCCCATCTTTTTTATTTGTATATTATAATAAGGTGGGTGGATGACAACGAAAATTAAATTTTCCTTTTGGTAACAATTGATGCATAATGAAATTTTTTGATACTTCTGGCTGGAATCAGCATCCAAAAATCTTAGTACCTAAACACATTTTTAATTATAGAAATGTGAATTAATTGCATTAAAATGATAATTTTCAAGATACGAAAATTCCCTTTACAAATATTTGAATTAAAACAATAAATGAAGATAAAAATAAAAATAAATGGAAAAAAGAAATGGAAAGCATTGTATCTAAACTAACAAGGGAAAATTAAATTAATGAAAAATAAAATATTTACTCAAAATCGAAAATCAAAGTAAATGCAAAGGCGGATTATTTAAAATCTCAAAGTGTATTGGAAAATGAAGTCAATTCGCAAAAATTCATGTGTCACAAACCTGAATAGAATAACATAAATTCATTTATGAAATTTGATTTTGAAGCAAATCGTCAAAGCTGATAAAGTCAGTAGTTTGAAACCTTTATTCAAATAATAATGAATTATTTAAATGCAGTATTTTAAAAATTATTAGAATATGATTCGTTGCATATAACGTGAATCATGAGTTTATTTGAATTAATTTTAAATGATATGAAATCTCATTAATTTTAGTTAAATGAATTCGGAAATGCTAATTTAAGACAACAAAGTATGACTCATAGTTCAATTACAATGGAAGGTTTATTTTAAAAGCAGTCAAGGATTTTTTTGAAAATGCTTATTTAAGATAACAAAGCAAGACACATATTTCAAAAGTGAAATTCATAGTTTAATGGAAGATTTATTTCAAATGTAATAAAAAATTTCTTATTTTGAACATTTATTTCAAATGTAAGACAAATATTTCAAAAGCAAAGAAGGATTTATTTCAAATAAATGTAGACAAAGATTTTTTTTTTTGGAAAATGTTAATTTAAGATAACAAATTAAGATATATTGTTGAAATGCAGTGGAAGATTTATTTCAAATGTAGCCAAAGATTTCTTATTTTGAAAATGTTAACTTAAGATAACTAACTAAGACAAATAGTTCAAACGCAGTGAATGATTTATTTCAAATAAACGTAGACAAAGATTATTTTTGAAAATGTTTATTTAAGGTGACAAATTAAGATACATTGTTGAAATGCAGTGTAAGATTTATTTCAAATGCAGTCAAAAAAATGTGTTTATGTATTGCTACCTATGGCACTTGCCTATGGACAAGCCCCCAGCCGATACAGCAGCAGATTTAAGTTGAAAGGTGTGCTTCTTGTTTTTGAAGTAGCACCAACTAGGGCCAAAGGTTCGACTTAGCTACACACTCACCATATTTGTTTACACACCTCCTTTTTACAGGGGAGCACAGTCACCCATCTCACAGATAGAACACCGAAGAACAACTATGCCCAAACCGGGATTTTCAGAACACGAGGAAGACGCACTACCTCTGTGCCAGAAAGCCGGCAATGAATTTTCATTTAAGATTACAAATTAAGACACACAGTTCAAATGCAGTCAAAGAATTTTTTGATGTCCACGTAAAGAGAAATTAAAAAAGGTCTCTTTGATTTCGACGTAGTAGATTTAAAGATCTCTCTATACTCTATATTCAATATTACTCTATATTCAATAGAATGGATTAGAAATTTTGTGAGTTGAACGATACTCAGAATTATATCCCATAATGAAAATTAAAATTTCCCAAACACTTGGCATCCTCTAACTTTCTAAGAAGGGTTTTAATTTTCTCAGATGAAGAATTGCTATTTCGATCTTCTATTTCCACCTTCAAACAACCCTCACCAGAATCGAAATCATCGAGGATTCCAGTGCCGACACTTGCGTCAAAGTTCCTTTTACGAAACCCAAGGGGGGAATGTAATTGAACGAAATTAGAAGCAGACTTGTAATTGAAACTCCAAGCAACTCGCTTCAAAAATCCGATTTGCTTAATTTACACACCCACATTAACAGCCCTGACTCCTTTCCACTCATAATTATGGGGTAGCAATCATTAATGCCACCTTGCTACCGCCACTCAGAAAGGCACCAAGTCGGAATTGCGAAGGAAGCATTCGAAATGCGTTGAACGAGCCGTTTTACAGTTAACTTCCAGAGTGATTTGAAATGTATTTGGTGAAGCGATCACGTGATGAATAGGACTTTCGCATGTTGCTAGACGGATGTAGCGTTTTTGTTTGAAGATACAAATAATCCATACGCATATTTAGGTATGATGAAATAAAAATAAGTTTGCTTTAGAGAGCATGTTTGTTTTCTTAATAAATTAAATAATTAGATAAATTAATAATTAAATAAGTAGATAATTAAATTGATATTTAAAAAATTAGATAAATAAATAATTAGATAATTAAATAATTAGATAACAAAATAAATTATTAATTAAATAATTAGATAATTAAATAACTTAAGAATTAAATAATTAATAATTAGATAAATTAATAATTAAATAAAAAATAAATTATTAATTAATGATTAAATGATTAGATAAATTATTATTTAATAATTAATAATTTATGTAATTATTTAAAAAAATTATTAATTAATAATTCATAATTTTTTAAATGATAATACTAATAATAATAATAATTTTTTATTCTAATTAATCCTTTTTTTATTAATTAATAGTTAAATGATTAGATAATTAGGTAAATATATAATTAATAATAATTTATAATTAATTAATTAATAATTAAATAATTAAAGTAAATTAATTGAGAGACGATTGTTTATTTATGTTAGTCTTAACGTATATTAATTCGTTTGTTCAACTTTATGATAAATAACCATTTTTCATAAAATTATTCGACAATTTTAATGAAAAGGATATACTAATAATGATAAATGATTATTTAATATTTTTATGAAAATTTCATGTACCGGGATAGCCTGGTTAGTAGGGCATTGGATTCGTACTCCTTAGGTTAAGGGTTCGAAAAAAAAACTGGCCAAAAGATTCCCCGAGTGTATGGCGGCTGGCGCTCGTTAAATTTTTCGTGGTCGCTAAGTCCTCCATGTCGAGAGTAATAGCATTGGGGGTACTGGATCAGAGGTGATAGTTCTCTGTTTCAGGTCTAAATTACGATCTGAGATAAATGAATGAATTTGTATGAATGAAGTCCGACTCCTAAAAAGGGTTGTGATGTCTGTGTAGCTAAGTCGTACTCTTGGCCCTAGAAGGCGCTACTTGTGAAAAACAAGAGACGAATATCTTCGGCTTAAAATCTGTTGATGTTTCGGCTGGGCTTGTCCATGGCAAGTGCCATAAGTAACAACAACAACATGAAAATTTCTTAAAATTATTAATTTTTCAGGAATACATATTTTTTAGATATGTATTAAGAACCTTCTTATCCTTTAAATTCAATTTAATTTATCTCACGCTTTTAAAGATGGAATTTTATAATCAGTGTTTTCCATATTTACATAATATGAAGAAACTTCGTGATTTTGCTCACCTGGTATTCTTAGTTATAATGCAATATTTTAATATATTTGTTATTAAAATTTCATTTACTCAAATGAGTATTTCTTGTATATATATATATATATATATATATATATATATATATATATATATATAATATAATAAAAGAGTATATGAGATAGGATCTAAGATTTTTAGAGTTTCGATTGATTTTAAAAAAATCAAATTCCATCTGCTAAAAATAAAACTTTGTATAAAACTCTGATTAAATAAATGCTTCTTTCTTTAAATTATTATATATTTTGAGAACTTTTTATTTCAATATCTTTATAATTATTTTATATGGCAAATACAAAACTGTTCAATATGGTTTTTAATATTATATAATATTATAAATTTTTTACAAAAAGGAAATTCGTTTGATAAATTGGATTAAAAAATTCTTCTACCCAGAAATATTTAATATGCAGTAATTGTATCTTATTTTAATTAAATAGCATTTAAAAATTGCAATATTTTGTGCAGATCTGTACGAATATGAAACCAGATTTATTCTTTGCACTTAGTAGTGTTGATTTTCTTTTTCATTGTCAAAAAAAAAATCAAAAAAAAAAGAAAAGAATTAATGCTTTTATATTTTTGTAATCACTACTTGCATGCTTTCAAATGATAATAAATTGACAGCCTTTTAATAGCTTAACGTGAAATATTAAATATATTCTAAATTCTAATTTAATAGCAAACATTGTTTTTAGGAAAACAAAGTTAAATGTATTTACTTGTAATTTAATATTAAATTAGACTTAATTTAAAATATGGATTTTGATTTCTGCGTGCTCTGAGATAAAAGAATTTTTTTAACTTTATCTAAATAGTTTTTCATTGCGATATATTATGACTACATATAGTTAGTGTTATGTATATAACACAATAACTCTTCTTAATTCAATGAAAAAAATAAATATTTTGTTATATTTTTTTTTTTTTTTTTTGCAAAATTGCTCTAATGTTGTATTACTGTTTCCTGGATGACAGCTTCAATTGCACTGTAAAAACAATTTATGAAACTTGATATTCTATTATTCTGAATTAGGAAAAAGTTTTTCTGTGTAAACAAAATCTTTATTTTTTACAAAAACGTTTTGATTTTCGTAAAATGATTTTAGGTTTTTATTTATGAATTTTCATTCAATGAAAGTTAGTGAGAAAGAGAAATATTTTTTCATTAGATATCGGGTGCATTGTTTATTCTTTATAAGTTGTTTTGTTTAATTAATTTTAACATTTTATTTTCTGTTTTAATTCACAACCTGTTTATTTGAGAAATTTTCAAAGAAAAATGAATTTAAAAGTAGCAGACAATATTTCTTATTTCAAATGATAATTTGCTGTCATAACTTTTCATTCCAAAACATTTATTTCTTTTAAACCTTTATTAAAATGACTATAAAAATGCTTAATCATTCTCTGTATTCAATAAATTTAAATTTATAAAGGTTTTTGAAAGTATTTTTCATTAAAAATTGAGGATTTGTTTATTTACACGAAGCTTCAAAGAGAGAGTATAAGAGAGAATATTCTGAAAAAAGAATATATATATATATATATATATATATATATATATATATATATATTTATATATATATATATATATATATATAAATTACAATACCTTACATTAAAAATTTCATATTTCCTTCCATTTACAATTTATTTGGCTATTTCCTATTAACTGAAATTCCCATAAGGAAGCTCTCAATAAATTAAATACTTTCCCATTACGCGGTGATACTAATTAAAACTAGGAAAAGCCCAAGTGATAGTGTTTAAGGTCTCCAGCGTAGTTTCTCGGCCAATGGGAAAAGGGAGCTTTGAGGGGCTTAGGATATTCAGCCCCAAATCGGAGAGGAGGCACTTTCAGGGTGTAGGGCTATTCGTCACGAGTTATCGAGATTGGAGGATTAACTGTTATTAGTATTTATTTCACTGAAACATCAATATGAGTAGTGATAAGGTTGCTTATCGCTAAGTCAAGAATTCTTTGTGAATTATATAATAAATACTATTTACAAAGTAATAATATTTATTACTCAGATAATGCAAAGTAATAATAATATTTATTACTCAAAGTAATAATATTTATTTCTTTGTAATAAATATATGAAAGTTGTGTGTTTTTGTGATATTTGTTTTCAAATTTTCAGATAGGTTTTTTTTCCTATAAATATAGCCTTTCTGTTAAGATGACTGATTACAGGCCTAAATTCTATTAAGGATAATTTTTACTGTATTTATTTTTCATATAATTCGTGTGATAATTGCAATTGCGTATGACAACTAATAACATGTTGCCTTACGCTTTTTCCAAGCAAAAAATGAGCTGGATTTCTGAACTAAATTCCAGAGGGCATTAGAATAGAGAAAATGGCCTCATGAATAGTTTTCTATTTAATTCTTTATATTTTCCATTACCATTTATATCAATTAGTTAGAGAAATCATTTCATAATAATTTGAATAACGAGCTTTTATTCCCTTGTAAACATTTAATCTTACTTTAAATCTATCTATGATATAACAAGCATTTATTAAATGTGACGGCAAATATCAGACATATAATGCCTGATTATAGAAAATGTGGGTTCATATTTTCACCGCATTATTTAAACCTGGAGCTAATATGTTAAAACATGTAAAAGATTGCTTCTATGAATATTTTTACCAATTTTTTTAAAATATTAGAAGGTAAAGCATTAATGAATTAATTATAATTCAATAAACAATAACGATCATTTCACTGATTTTTAGAAAGCTAGCTTTAGATTTTTTTGACACGTATTGGCTTTAAAAAATGTCAATATTTGTATTAAATTTAAAAACTATTTCATATATTTGATTAACCCTTTGCACTCCGAATGTGCCTCTGACTCACCATTCAAGATTGTGCATCATTTTGACGTTTTATTTATTTATTTTTCAAATTTAATTGTTAAAAATGTCTATGTAGTGGTTAAGAGATGTAGATTCATTTTTCAAAGAAATTCGACTTCAAAAAATTATGCATATTTATTTTTCATAGAAATTAACAAATCTTTGTATTAGGTGAATAATTTTGAATCTAATTATTTTTCGGAGTGCAAAGGGTAAATTGAATTTGAACTAATTTTTATTGAAAAAGTAAATTAAAATGTATTAAATTTTCACTTAGTAAATTTCCATTTTATTTAGCTTTGAGATATTCTGTTTTTTTTGTGTGTGTGCATTACCCGATACGATTATAATTTGGTGTTGAAAAACTATGATATCAAGTTATTTTTCATAGATATTTTATGAATCTGTTACTGAGAATATTACCATTATTTTCAGTAAAAGAAACTGACTTTCATTTATATTTTTTCTATACGTTTCTTTAAATATGTTAAACTTTTCGTCAGCCGTAACGCATTTAATGAATTCTCGTGAAAATTCTGCGGGGCGACAGTAACGTTCTTCAAGTTGTCTTTTAAATTTTAAAACTTGAAGAGTTTAAAACTCTTAAAAATGTTTACTTGTTTGATTTTTTGTTTGTTTGATTGTTCTAATGTAGTGAAAAACCCAAAATTTTGGCTGACGAGAGAGTAGAGTTCAGCGAAAGGGTTAAAACAGCACTCGTGTTTTGCACTAAGCAATTTCCTTTGGCATTTATTTCTAATTTTTTATCATTATTTTATTTATGTTTTTTTATATCTAGATTAGGTTTTGAACCTACAACACCTAATCTTGTTCAAATTAATTTTTTTAAATTTATTAAAAAGCTTTCTTCTGTTGTAGACTTTATCAACTATGAAATTGGTTTATTAAATAAATGAATTTGTACAAATTCTTGACAAATTATTCATTTTTACATTTCTTTTTTCTAAAGAGTATGATAAATTGTTTGCTTCTTGCATCATCGTGCTTCCTTCATAAAATTATGTTCAAATCAATTAATAATGTCTTAACTCTTCACGGGAAACTTTTTAATGTAAAAAGGAAATATCTGAAATATATATATATGGCAGGGATAATTGAAATTTTTCTTGATAAATGCAATTATTTCATACTTCCATAAAACGTACACTATCTACACTATCTATGATGTGGGATGCAGTAACAAGATGGTAAGGTATCAGTATCGAAATCGGAGGTTTACAGCTTCGAGACCCAATTCCACTGAAGAACCGACGTGTAAGAGATCCAGTGAACGATAAAACTTTCAGGAACAAACGCTGTCCCTCTAGTGTGGTGTGAAAGTTTCGCTATGGGCGCCTGCTCAGGTGTCGTAGTTTTTATCTGACAGCGGTTCAAAATTACGAAAGCCGTCCCAAATTATTCCTATAATAACCTTAAAACTGGATTTTAATATAACTAAACTAATATATGATATTGTTACAATCGGGAGAACGCCAGGAAAGTGCGCCAAAAGACAGGGCATTGGCAACGGCTGACGAACTTCGCGCCAGCCGAGTTGATTTGGCAAAAAGAATAGTCTGGTAGCCGCTGGATCGTTCATGAATCTCAGCGTGTTTTGGGGAGCTCGCTTGCTCTGCTATATAAGGTACGGGTTACCGCAGTTTCGGTAGTTTTTCCTCTCGAAATAGTAGCGACTCGCTGGACCAGCTGATTACTTTTCTCGCTTGTAATTAGTGAGCTGTGTTTACGTTTGCTGTTAACGTTGTATTATTGAGCTCGCTGCCATTTACTGTTTGCTGTGCTATACGATAGCTGTTTTGCAGTTTGTTTTTATTTTGCATAAGACTTGCATTTACGCTGTAAGTGACTGTTGACTGCTGGATTATTTTTTGTCTGAAGTTTTCCTTCATCAAGTCATCCTGTAAATAGCTGTAAATAAGTTTGTTTGTGCTGTCCTCAAGTAAAATCCCTTCAATCTGAACCCGCTACGCTAAAAACGTAACAGTATATAATAAAATACCTTTGATTACCATGTTTTTATTTGAATGCGTTTGCGTACAGATTAATATTAATAGCTCGTAATATAATATTTAATATTATACTAGTTATGTAGGAGTTATTCATTTTATTGATAAATAGTTCAATAATTAATTGTCTCAATATCAAGGTAATCATAAAAGAAAATATGATCATAATTGGAGAATAACCTATATTAGTTAAGTATATCAAATGCTGTTTCAAAATTATTTGCAGATATTTCAATAGCTAATCGAAGAAACTTTAGTTAAATATTTCAAAGATAAAAAAAATAAGGACTAATTCCTTAATTAATTAAGGACTTTTTTTAAAAAATAAATATCAAAACTCTTGACAAGGAGGAATTTTTTAATCAATTGGCATTTAATAAAATGCTATTGAAAATTAATTATTTTTATAATAAGGTAATTAACAGCAAAAGTTTCCAATAAGTTTTAAACCAATTCTTTAGAATATTTTTTTCAATCAATCAAAGCTTTTAATTAATTGTCATGATTATTACGTTTTAAATGTAAGTCGGATAAATAATGAAAAAGAAAAGAATTCATATCTTCTCAAAGTTTTAGACAATTTGTTTGCCAAAACTTAGTTGTTCTATGAACTGAAGTAAAGTTTGGTTTTGGTGTTCTTGAAATTCTAATCAAATTATTATTTTTTATTTTATTTCCTTACTTTTTTATCACGAGTGTTTATGATGAGAAGCAACTACTCTAAGAGAAATTTAATTAACTGAAGTGATTTTTCGTCTGACTGAAGAACTTACTAGATTAATTATATACCTTAGTTATTAATAATAAAATAAAAAAAAGTTCTTCCTGCTTTCATCAATAATCTTACATGTTTTTTCCCCTCACAATTAGCAGAATTACTTATCTGATACATTTATCGATTTCATGATTCGTAAAGTGTCCTTTATTAATATTGCAATGGGATTAATTTTGAGTGGGATTAATTAAAATAATTTTTTGTGGTAAAAATGAAATAAAAATATTTTCTAAGATTAAATTGCAAAATATATTTTGTATTGCAATGATCTAATGTAAATAAGTTTGGCCATTATTTGCTGTAGAAGTAAAATAGCCGATGTACTATTATAACGAAAATGGTAAAATAAATATAAAATTACCAAAATATGTTGCTTATCATGAAAAATGGAATTCATTAAAAATATTCAAAGTAGGAATATTTCTGAAGTAGTTCATTTGAAACAAAACACTAATTTAAAAGAAATAAATAAAATTCTAACATTAAAATCTTTGGCAATTGCAAAATATATTTGGTCTTGCACTTCATAACACATTAATCGGTTAAAAATGCTGAATATTTTATTAAAAACATTTCCATAAATGAACCTCCATATTTCGCTCAGTATGGGTTCACTAAAGATATGAAATACATTTACAAGAAACGAGAATAATAAAACTGTTGTCAAATTAAATTAAATTCGTAAATATATTTTCCATCTCTGCATATCAAAATCATAAAAATTTAAAAGTATAAACTCAGCTCCATTTCTTGAATTTTAATGATTCTTGATATGATCGATTTTATTGAAGTTTGGAAATTTAGATATATAATTGAATACATAGTAAAATTTTGTGTAAAAGTAATAAAAAAAATCAGATTTTAGTAAAAAGATTTGGGACAAAGTTTAATCTATAACCCAGAATGTATACTAATTAAAAATTTTATATTCTAATTTATTAATGCAATTCAGATATCAGCTGTGTATTCAAGAATGTTGGATAAGCTTAATTAAAGTAAACCTCTTACATGATAATAACTACTATACAGAGCTAGCAAGAAATAATTTTACATGTTTATAGAGCTTTCGATAACTCTCTGTTGGTCTAAATAAGATGAAAGAGGAATTAAAATTCCTTTAATTGATACCCGAGACACGTATTAAATAAAAATGAAAAAAGTAGTAGCGAAATTCCCCAATAAATATCCTGAAACACAACTGGTATTAATTTGCATACATAGGAAATTTGAAACATCATGTTCGTTACAGCG
The DNA here is from genome assembly GCA_026289955.1 of Argiope argentata. Taxonomy (NCBI): domain Eukaryota; kingdom Metazoa; phylum Arthropoda; class Arachnida; order Araneae; family Araneidae; genus Argiope; species Argiope argentata. The sequence goes on along the minus strand of JAOUZG010006964.1, from coordinate 2,694,828 downwards.
CATGTTTATAAACATCACTTTTTTGAATAAAAAGGAGATTGCATTCTGAATGGACATTAGTTACTTACCTGCATACATTCTAAAAAAATTGCTACTGAAGAAATTTTTCCTCTAGAAACATTAAACCTCTGTTGCAGCTGTAAAGTTGTCGTATAAAGAAGATATAGAAAGCGCCTATGTATCCGTGGAATCTATACAAGGTGATACAGAACTTTAAATTAATTGCTCAAATTAATTTTTTTCCAGCAAGAAAACGAAAGAAAATCTCGTCATCCAATGTCAACAATTGTAACAATAGCAATCGTTGAAGTCAGTAGCTTCATGGTAGTTTGAGTATGCCAGTTGTTTACCAAACTTTAAGTATGTCATATTCCGCAATATGATATTTCAGAAATCGAATTTTACATTTTATCTCCAGAAAATCAACTAAATGCACCTATAGGAAGGATAGGAATCAGAGATTCTCAAACTTTAGTATTCCAATTTCTTGTTTGAATGTTGTTTGATATACTTGGCTTTTCAATAATTTGTGAGAATGACGAATTCCTCTTTTGACTCAATAGGCAAATAATAATCTGGGCTCTGAAAAACCCTCATGGTATCTAGGAAAAACCTTTTCATACTGAAATAATGATTGTAAGTGCAATTTCAAGGCTGCAATCTTTATCATTGTATCCTATTTTTTGAGAAGACCTTGTCGGTTCTGTCACTGGATATTATTCCTGTTATATGTTGAGGAAATTCTCAATCTCATAATGTCAACAACATAAATGCCTTCGGAGTATTTTCATTCAGGATGGTACACTGTCTCACATTGATTGTTATTGTGATACAGTAACTAAGACAGCATTATAAAGGTACATAGATGATTAGCTGTAGTTTTCCAGAAGCATAGGATCCTTGGTTACCGAATATCAACGCTTCTACTTTTGATTGTGGAGTTTTATGAAGGCGTACTTATAATCATTGGCCGACTTATTTGTGAGATTTGAAGGACAACATTTGGCAACATGTTCTTAATATGCTTGCAGACGTACTTCAATCTATTTAAAAAATAAAATTGTGCAATTAAAATACAATGTTCAACATGAACGGGGACATAGAGCTATTTAGATACTATGTTTCATATTACTTAACATTATTAACATTTAATCCTCATTTGAAATTTTTATATGTATCATAAAATTTTTTATACATATGATATGTATCATTTGAAGGAACTATAGTTATTTGATCTCAAATGAACCATAACCCTTTTTAAAGCCATTAGAAGTAGGCGATTTATTTCTGCCACTTCTATAGACATAGTGTCAATCCTGTAAATATTAATAATTACACTTCTATAAATTGTTATAGATATAACTATTATATAAGTTATTACTTATGTAAACTATTATAGATGTTAAAAAGTTTTATTTTAATGGTCTTGCAATAATTTTTTTTATTGTGTACATAATCCTTTCTAAATGAGTGAAATCTTGAGATATAAAATAAACGAAAGCTTGCCCAGATAATGTATCTTAAAAGCACACATTGTCTTTGACATTTCGACGGTTCCTTATTTTTGATTCTTTAAGTAAATAATAAAAGCTTTCTTTTTCAATTTCCTACAATAGGAGAAAACCGTACGTATGTATTTTCTACATACCATGATTTTATTTCCTCACAATAATAAAAATTATAATTTAAAAATGTAGATTAATTTTATGAATACGAAATGATAAATAGAAGCTAGTCTGATCATCTGTCTGGAAGAAACTAAAAACTTTCAATCTAATGGAATTTCTATCAAAATTACTTTATCTCACTTGCAAATAAATTCTTTTATTGCAAAACCAATTTATTTTAACTGAATTAAATATTTTTCAGTTTTATTTTTCGTGTAAATAAGGATTTCAGCGAAAATCGTATATATTATTAAATAGGTTAATTTACAAAAACATTATTCAAATATTTAGACAAGAATTAATTTCAAATTTCTGAGCAAACAAAGGTAAATTTAAAAATTGGCTCTAACTTGAGACAATTTCTTTTTTGTTGTTATTGTTTATTTTAAAGCAGTCCCGGTGTCTTTAAACATTTTTTTTTCATAAAACTCCTCTCGGATAAATAAACTATCTTAATGAACTGACTGCTATATATTGTTTCATCGTTATTGTATTTCCGGGACATTAAATAGGATCATTAATGGTAAATTAAGCAATTAATAACAACGTAATCCTTATTGTTTTTAATCATGAGCTTAATGAAATTCAAAACCTAAATACCATTAAATTCCCTTTACAGTGAGATGATAAAGTTCAGTTGAAACAGAAGAGATTTGTTGGATAACTAGGATCTGTTTTTAGGTTATCAAACTATTTTTATACGACTTGATATTATTTTAATAACTTAGGAGGTAAAAGGTATTAAATCTTTGAAACATTCTTCTATTTTTCTCAAGTTCGTTTATCAGACAATTATTACGCTAGTCATATAATGAAAAGGAAAGAAATTGTTCTTATTTTCTTTCTGTTTTTGTTGTTTTTAGCTATAATAGATATTCCGACAATTTTTCATCAGAGGCATGCATATATATATATATATATATATATATATATATATATATATATATATATATATAAACTTAAAACTCTAATTATTTTGTACCCAATATCTAAATCTAAGGATAAATTTTTTATAGTAAATGGGTGATATATATTTTTTGTTTCATACTTGGTTCAAAAATATTGTGAATTTAAAGGAAATTTGATAGGTCGTCCATGATAATTAAGGTAATAATTTCACTTTTTTTATCTTTTGAAAATCTGTCTTTCCATTGAGAATGCCCAGTATTGAGCAAAAAAATAACATTATATTGACTAACATTTGTTTTTTAACTGTTAGAAAATGAAATGGAAAAAAATACATATATTTTTTTCGTTACTGATACTTTTTTTTACTTATTAACTTATTTTACTTATCTATTTACTCATTTAAAAACATTTAAATCGAAAATTGCTATGAACTTTTTTATCATTTAAAAATTGATTTAAAACATAATTGCTTTTAACAATGAATAAATGTTTATATTCAGTTTTGGAAAACAGCCGCCTTCTTATTGCATTACGCTAATATATATTTAAGAAACCACTTAAAATGTTTTATACAACATTGTTTGGGAAATATTTATCACATACAGAAAAAATATCACTTTCTCAGGTCTTATTTATTTTTTTCAGAAATTATGATTCATATTTATTTCATTTCATATTGACAGTATAAACAATATATACATTTCTAAGTTTAATTTGTACTTTAAGATTTAATTTAATATGTTTCCCGTTTTATGTGATGGCAACATGTTGGTGAAATTTTTTTCGAACTTTTCTTCTTCTCTTCATTAATACGTATATAAACATGCAAGTCAATTTATTTGACTGATTTTTATTTATTTTAACTATATAGGTATATATTATCTGATGTCAGTCCTCATTTGGAGCTCCCTTGCCATTGTAGTTTCACAAAAGAAGTTAATTGCTCAAATCTAATCTCTATGAATCTAAATAGCTGGAAAATTACTGATGAAATTTGTCACGCTATTCTACATTTGGAGAGATGAGAATAAGTTAAAAATATATTGTTAGAGTTACTGTTAGGGCAGAAAATTTATTTATTCAAACAATTGTAAGATACTTTTACAGGATATTGGGAAATCATTTCCCATTATGAAAAATATTATTATAGTTTTAAATGCTTTTAATTATAGCACCTGCTTATTTTCTTAATGTAATTAAACTCAAAAAAAATAATTTTAACTTAATTAAAATCTTATTACCGAATTTCAAATTCCTCGATATTCAGATTCTTCGAAATTCGAGTATTTTTTAACAGGTAAACGACTTTTCTGTAATTCATTCAGAAAATAGTGCCGAAACTAGTTAGTCGAAAAATACAATGTGTAATTTTTACATAAGACTTTAAATCTGTATAAACATTAGTGCAAAATTCATTAATATAAACCTTATTAATGTGTTTTTAAATTTGCTTTAAATTTGAAATCCTAAACACATAAAGTACCAAATTCATGAAATGTTTTCATATATTATCAGATTGTTTAGACAAAACCTCATAATTTCACTTAAAATTGTGAATTTAACTATTGAAACAAGAAAAAACATACATTGAAACTTTCTTTGTTGTTGCAAATCGGAAAATACATCTGAAAATCTATTTTGAAAACATCCAGTACATATTGTATATTTCATCAATACAACACTGTATTTTTCCACTACGATTATTTATATTTAGTAACTTATTTGCAAATCCCAATTATTTTGAAATTCATAAACAGGAATGTTGCAAAAACATTAACGGAAAGATCCAGTATGTATGCCATTATTTAAAATATGTTTTAATGTAAACTAAATTTTAAAATACTTAAAATATGTGATTTTTTAAAAGTATTTATTTATTATATATTTGTTGCATTAATACACGAGTTTCAATATATATGAAACAATTCTATGAATTAACCAATCAAATAAACGAAATATAACTTAGCTTCATTTTAGCACAAAAGATTTTTTAACTGCTACTAACATTTCAATCGCAATAGAGCTTCCACTAAAACTTTCCCCAAGGAAATTAAGCTTCTTTTTTATGCTGTACCGTCATGAATAAATCTGTATGTTTTCAATCATTTGAAACAAAACATTGTCTAGACTGTCTATTTTTTGCTTATACTTCAAGGGAAGACATTTGAGAGCATTCTTCTTAATTATTTATATGAGTCTGACATAGAAAGCACCTTATAAAAGATCAAACGGTGTATATCAGGTTAAAAAGTTTTAGTTTGAATTTAATTCGCATTGGGAAATATCGCAAACGCAAAAAAGGATCACCGGAGTTTAAACAAATCCTTATACAATGTACAGTATTGGTATTTTATAGCAATGTATAATATTAGATTATATTTATTTCATCTTATATTCAGTTTTAAAACTAAAAATTTCAAATAATTTATAATCCTTTCATTATTAAAGAAATTACTATTTCTAAATATATATCTAATATTGTTTGAATAAACAATAAAATGTAACATTTTCAAAACTAAAGAATATAAAATCATTTCTGCAAGCGTTGCCATCGCGTTTACAAAAGCTCTGATTATAAAAACCAGTTAATGACTACAGCAAATAAAACCTATAAAAATGTCATTTTGAACGCGTGATTATATGAAATGAAATAAATAGGAAATGGGATATTTGTTTAAATAATAAATGCTAGACAAAGTGTTTTTGGATCTTTTTCAGTACTAAAGTGACTCGTTCAATGAAACAATTAAAATGAATAAAAATATAATTTCACTTGCACGAGCACGTGGTGCTTAGCCATTCAAAAAATAATATTCTGATATGATACATTGAAATATGCATAGCAGATTTTATTTTAATCTTTTTTCATTACTCCTTTTTTGTTTTATTTATTCCAAATTTTGTAATTCGGTTTCCGAATAGAAAACTATATCTATGCCGTCATCTATCGGTGATGCCAGCTTTTAATTGACTGCGGAATTTATATTAGCTAGATAAACAAATTGACAAACCACTTAGTTTTACATTGTTGTTCAGTTCTGAATCAAGTCTAAGGCTTCAAATCTCTAGTTCATAGTGAAGAGTGCTTAAAATTGCTTTTAAAAACATTGCAATACTATTTGAGATAGTTTTTGACTTTATGAAGTCATATAAATATTAAATTTTAACAAGTAAATAGTAATGTTGCAGCTAAATATATGTATAATATTTTTCAAATTTAATGTTTACTTGTTTAAGATTTTTTTCTTTCGAATTTTACTTTCTTAAGATGCTATTCAATATTAAGCAAAACAACCTAAAATTTAAAGTATACCAATATAGTTGTAAATTCAAAAAAATATATATAAAACAAAGACTTGTATTCACAGTTTCTTGTTTAGGCCGTTGAGTGTATAATTTCTTATGCAGAATCGAGCTCTAAAAGTAAGACTTGAGATAAACTGTTCCTTCTAAATATGTTTTTATTATGGAACCAGATCCAACTTTAAAAATCTAATGTTTATTCGTCATATTTCTTGTCCTCCTCCATTTTAGGTGAAATATTTAAATCACAAAAGAGAACAAAATCTCTTACATAAAACTATTATCTCAGTCTGAAGTAAGATTTGAGATAACATTTTCATATTAAATATGTTTATGTTATGGAACTATATCCAATATTAAAAAGATAATGTTTATTATCATGTCAGAATATGATATTATTTTGGGAATGAGGTTTGTGACAAAAATCCGGAGGCGAAATTAAAAAAACCCGTAAGTGAAAAATAAAAATGTTATTATCTACGGGAGCATCTCAAAAAAAAATCAGCTTTTAATAATGCGTTGCCATTGCATTTGCAAAATCTCTGATTAAAAAATATAAATGAATCACTACCGCAAAACAAAACCTACAAAAATGTCATTTAGAACACGTGATTATATGAAATGAAATAAATAGTAGATGGGATATTTTTTTAAAACAATAAATGCGAGACAAAGTTTTTTGGATCACTTGCAATATTAAAGTGACTCATTCAATGAAAGGATTAAAGTGAATAAAATTTTAATTTTACTTGCTTGCACGAGCACGTCGTGCTTGGCCGTTCAAGAAATTATGTTCTGACATGATACATTGAAATATGCATAGCAGATTTCATTTTAATCTTTTATTTATAATTGCATCTATGGCTTGCAATACCTGAAGTTTAGCTATTGTCATAAAATTGTAATTGGATAATTTGCAGATTATATAGTATGAAGTGAAATTTCTTTTCGTTGTAAAAATAAATCTATTTAAATTGTTAATATGAAAGTTGTTGAATGTTAAGAAAAATTTCTTAGCTAAAAGAGAATGCTTCTGTTGCAAAATTGCGATTTTTAACAAATCATTTATATCATATTGTTTTTCTTACTTATATTTACTGATTGAATGTGGAAATAATGCAAACTTATGAAATATAATTTAACTTGCACGAGCACGTGGTGCTTGACCGTTCAAAAAATTATGTTATGGGATGATACATTGAAATATGAATCTCAGATTTCAATTTAATCTTTGTATTTGTCATATTTTTTTGTTTTGCTCCATTTTGGATAGAAGAATGAAATCCTAAAAGAAAAAAAATCTCCTGCATAACAATATTATCTCAATCTGCGATAAAAATTCTCAACACATTTCAAAACGTTCTCAAACTGCCGAAAAGAAAACGGACAGAACGGAAACGAACAAACCACAGTACACAAAATCGATTTTGAACCATCCATACCAATTAATCGATTGAGAATTGCAGTAAATCAGATTATAACTGAGTGGAGTGGTTCTCGAATTTATTAATCAGACTGGGGGTCTCTAATCCGTTCCGACTCAGGGGGCGATTCGGAAGGGGAACCTGATCCGGGTGGAATTTGAAACCTACTTAAAAGGTTGACCGCAGACCCAAATTGGATGAGCTATCGCTCCAGAGATGACCGATTTGAATTGAAGAGCTTCAATTAGATTTGGAAATACAATTCAGAATTACACCGAGTAGCTCCGTGTCGCTCTCTGCTTTGAACAAAAGGGAATGGCGTTTTAAAGATTTGAATGCAGTTTCAGTTAACAAGATTGAATAATTTCACTTACATTGTGTTAAAGCGGGTTTAGGTCAGAAGTATACATTTTAGTTATTGAAAATTTCTCAGAAGGAGATTTTCTGAAAACAATAAAATCTCATTTTTTAAACATGTTGGATATATAACATGCTTTTGAAAATATTTATTTATCTTCAGTTTCCTAGTTCTTGAATAGAATATTCATAAAGAATACTAAAAACATGGTGGACCCTATTTGGGACTTTCTTCGAATTATTCTCTTATGGTTATGAAAAGTTTTAAGTTTATGTATTTAAATATAAATACGTTAAATTCTTTACAAAACTTTTGAAAATGAAATTAATTATTTTTAATAAATTAAAATATATAAACATTTTGAAATGTTTAAAATATTCCTGTCGACTTCAAATATAATTTTGTACTGTTATTTTTTCTTATTATACAATATAGTTTATTAGGAACTAAACTTTTAGGATTTTACAATACGAATTAAATCATAATATTTTAGAAATATTTTTAAGCGCGTTTATATAATTTTTATAAGAATATTTTAAAACTAAAATTGATTGTTCTTTATTGTTTTAGAAGTGAATTAAATTGAGAATGATGGTCCAGAAGCCGTATATCTTCTTAAAGCTGATTCAATAAATTCATTTAAGATACTCCTATAAATCATAGAATTTATTAAAAATACCATTAAAGTGTAGAAATGAATACTTTTCAATTCCTACTTTCAAAGCCTACAATCAATTCCTACTTTTAAAGTTCATTGATTTTTCTTTTTACGGATATTCTCTCATTACCTCAATTATTTACTCCATGAATTATGGTTATTAATTAAATGCAATAGTAATATTGTATTTAAATAAGGCAATAAAAATTCAAATACGAATAAGAAATTTTTTTATAATGCATCTTTTGTATGATTAAATTTATGCTTAACATTGTCATGAATTCGGATGGATTTTTTCCTGAATTTAGTTTGTTAATTTAGGTTAGTTTTTCATTTCAATCCGACATTATATCAAACTGTCGTTGATATCAGGGACAATAAGTCAGTTTTTTCGAAGAAATCGTACCGTAACCTTATGCTCTTGAACAAATACATAATATAGACGGCTATAAATTTAATGTAGTTAAATTTCATAATTGATTCTGTAGTGTTATAACATAAAATCGAAATTTTATGCAACCCTGATCGATGCTGTTAAAATTTTTAAAAACTAATACGATGAAAAAATAGCTAAGTTTTCTTCTAATTTCATTAATAAAATTCTAAAAAAATTAATCAGATATTTTTTTATTAACTTTTCATTTGCGAGTATCATTTAGTTTCACGAGCAATTATTCTAGATATAAGTATACAATTACGTTTTAAGCACGCAGCACGTAAAGAAATGTTAATCAGATGTATCTAATCTAATTTATTCCATACAAATCTTTAAAAATTGCAAATGAAGAGTTATCACGCCAGAAAGCAAGTTAACAAGTGAAAAAAGAATTTAAATGGTAATTAGACTCATCTTTTCATCTTTGTTAATCATGACAAAAATATTCATCAGGCGATTTCTAATTAAGTTTCGTAAATCGTTCTTTAAAGTTATCTATTTCTTTAGATATTTTTCTAGCTAAATATATAAATATTATCATAAAAATATCTTCTTATAGTATTAATTATAATGAAATTTGTATTACTGATTAATAAACCCGAGTTTTGATACAAATATTTAGTATTGACATTTTATTTCCTTGTTTTTTAATTCTTAACAAAATAATAATAAAAATTAAATTAATAATTTATTATTTTCATATAAACATTTAATTTATCAATTATGCTTAAAAGTGCTATTCAAATCAGGATGATATTTTCATAATATGTTTATTTTTTCAAAAAGACTTTAAAAAATAACCTTGAAAAGTGTAGCTTAGACATTAAATAAGCAGTAGATATTAGTTAATGATAAAACTTTAAAATAAATATTTAATTACTTATAAAATTAATTATTTTAATAAATTTAAAATTCTTCTTTCTTAAAAGTTCTTTCTGCTCCAAAATTTAACTAATGGGGTAAAAATAAAGTTAAAAATTGATGATAAAATAATTCCGTAATAAAGAGTTAAGTTGATGAATAATAGAGAATAAGAATCTTTTCCTAAAATGGAAGATTTTTGTTAATTTTCATTTTAAATATATGTTGAGATCTTATAAAAATGAAATCGAATCTGATTAAACTTATTTAAATTTTATATTCGAAATAAATTAAGATATTTTTTTCCTTTACAAATATAAAATCATCTTTAAGATTTTTTAAACTCTTATCCAAGCTTTTCCATTTTAATGGAAAAGTAATAATTTAAAAAATTTATATTTAATTAAATGTAGTAATTTTAAAAAAACCTGAAAGAAAATATATTTGATTTTTAATCTAAATTTTAAAAGGTATATTCATTTATAAATTCGTAATGAATTTCTGTTCACTAGGGTTAGATGTGCTAATAATTAATAATGTGTCCTACGGAGTATCTGTTAATAATTATTCTAATTTTACTATGCAGTGTGTGCATAATCCGTTCAAATGATAGTATGAAGATTTTTTCGAAATCGTCAAATCAGCAAGTATAAGTATATATATTGTTACAAGCGGGCGAAAAGGCAAGAAAATTTGCCAAAAATGGCGACGTTTGACGAGGAGCCTCGCGCCAGCTTGATTGGTTTGGCGAAAGGAATAGTCTAGTAGCCGCTGGATTGTGAGCGTTGTTTTGAGAATTTTCACGAGATTCGTTGCACGCGCTTCATCGGCTATATAAGGACGAGTAGCCGGAGTGAGTCAGTTAATTCCAGTCCACTTCGCAGACGGTCACGTATGTAGCTGAAAGCAACGTGGAAGCATTTCATCATGACTGGGGATAAGCCCTTGCCGGGGCTAGGAGTCCCAATAATCCTACCACTAGTGAGTCAATTAGTTGAGAGTTTGCTCTGAAATAAAAAGCGTCTCGCTGGACTAGAGGATTTGATATTAGTGAGCTGTGTTTGCGTTTGCTGTTAATGCTGTGATTTACTGTTGCTGTGCTATACTATAGCTGTTTTGAAAACTGTGTTTATTGTGCGTAAGACTTGCATTTACGCTGTAAGTGATTGATTATTGCTGGATTGTATTTATCTGAATTTGTTACTCTATCAATTATCCTGTAAATAGCTGTAAATAAATTTGTTTGCGCTGTCCTCAAATAAAGTCCATTCAATCCGAACCCCATAAGCTAAAAACGTAACAATATTGTTTAGACCTTTTTTCATGACAATTAATTTTTTATGACTTTAAAATACAGATTGATTCAGCAGACCTCCAAACAAAATAAATTCCCTGAATTGATTCACATTATTTTTAGTTATTTTTAATATCCATGTTTTTCGTATACTTAATGCAAAAAAATTAAAGGTTATTGAATATTTTATGAAATAATTGAATATTATTGAATAGCTATTATAAATGCTAAAATGTTTTACGTTTTTATAAAGAATTATAGCGGGCTTTAAAAAATCAAAAAGTATAATTTAGCGTGAAAAATTGATTAAATAATTTTAAATCCTATTATGCATTTTGGAGAAATCTAATTTCTATGCTATTTGATTTTATGACTTGAGTATTAAATAAAATAAAAATTCTTAATCATTTGTGTTATGTATATATTTTTAGTGAATAATAACTTTTATTATAGTATCATGGTTGAATAATTTACTAACTGTATGCGTTTTCCCAGGCAAAAAATTTAAATATTCTCATTTTTAAAAAAATGGTTTATTTGAAAATCAATCAATGTATTTACATTTTAATAAAGAATTGGTCTTTTGGTTCATCTTGTATGAATCAATCAAATGTATATTAAAAAGCGATATTATCATATAAAAACATTTATGAAGCAAAGCGTACAAATAAATATTTTTCAATCATTTTCATATCTATTTAGCGTCACATTTTAAGTTTCTTTTTCCCTTATTGACTTTTACAACCCACTGATGAACTTATAACGATTTAAACCGAGTGTGCAATATTTTCTGAGATCTAAGGACCCCCCCCCTGAGCACCCAAAGGCAGACTAAATCTGACTTCTAACTCATATGAAGATGACGCACGCAATCACGTGCACCCTTTTTTACAGGGTAGGGGAGAGAATTTAGTGCGACAGGAGAAAGCACCACCTCCTTTTCGCCAAGCATATTTAGCGCCAAATATGACAGCCCGATGTTGTCGTTGGAGGATATCGTCCTCCGGGAGATGAGACGCTAGAGCGCAGGGAATTGGCGATTTTGAAAACTGCGCCAACAGGATAATGTTCTCTACGGATCAACTGAGGATTCTTTCACAAACTTAACAGATAAAACGCAGGGTAGGGAACAATCATACCCAAACCAGAACTCGAACCCGAGACGATCAGATCACGATTAAGATACTGTAATCACGTTTAGTTAGTCAAATTTTAATCACTTAAAAATAAACATGACAGTTTTTCTAATTCCTTTTACTAATTAAAATAGTCTTATTAGTAAGACACATTTTACGTATTAATACTGCATATACCTAAAATTCATAAGAATTAGTTTTATATTTTGCAAATAACACTTTGCGAATGAAAAATTCCTATAACTACTTAAGTTAAGATGTGATTAAAATAGCCTCAAAATATCACAAAAGGAAGGGTTAGAGCTACAAAGCGATTCATAAATTTCAATGTTTCCCTACCAAATAGAATACATTACTATGATTATACATAATCATAGTAATGTACATGATTATGTCTAAATAAAGTGAATTTTTTTAATTTGTTAATCAGGTTGGAATATCTAATCTTTTATGCCTCAAAATGTGAGTTGGTTGGCGACTTAAAACGGTTGAAATGTCGAATCTACTTTAAACCTCAATCACAAACTCAAACCGAATAAGGTATTGGTTCAGGTAAACATAATTTCAATTTAAGGATTCTAATTAGCAGATGAAATATATTGAAGAATTATGTAGGATCCTTTCTTTCACTGTTCCTTTGCAACAAAACATCTATTTGATGACATTTCCCTCGAACAAAATTGAGTAACAGCTTTGTATCCTGTTGATGCTAGATGTGTTCAAAACATTTGTGTTTAGTCCTCAGATTTTACCTAGGATATTTTATAGCATTCTGATACTGTGCAAAGGCGTTATTTTGCATTTAAGACTACAATTCGATGCAGAAGAGGTAATAAATTATTTAATATTGTCTTTATATTTTATCAATTTAACTATATTAATTCTAATGTATTACTAGTAGAAATGAAATAAAAGTATTTTAAGAGTAAAGCTTAAAACATTCCTATTAGCACAAGACACTGTATGATATTTACACGATGTTACAATACATTCTAAGTGTTGGACAATATAATGTATATACCTTAACAGTATCGATATATATTAATATATATTAATTGGATATTTTATGACTGAATAATCATGTGATTTTTCTGTAGCTCCAATTGTTTTAATGAAGACTCTTGTTGTGTTGTTATTTCAGGTGATCTTATTTTCAATTAATATTCATCTACTAATAGTGATTTTGTTCCAAATGATTTTAGGAATTGATTGAACTAATGTTCAAGTAGTACTATTGTTCAAAAGAATTTTATAACATTAAAATTGCGTTTTGCAAAATACAAAAGAAAGATTAAAATTTAGAAAAAAATTTTATGCATCTAATTTCTTAAACTACTGTTCACTTAATTTTTTTTATCAGCGGACACATAATTTAAGAATATTACTTAGTTTTTCCCCTGCGTAGTTTCGGATACGATAGAGTAGAACAATAAATTAGCTGGGTAGGTAAAACAATAAATTAAGCTGGATCATGCTCTCCCAGAATGATTTTTTGTATCTATTACCAATTTCCAGAAAACAGAACCATCAAAATTTAATCGTTTTCACACACAAAAAATCTAATTTGATATTGTTCAAAAATGATTTGTAAGAGCAAAGCGTATTTTAAACTCATTGCTAATTTAATGAACTAAAAATAAAACTCAAAACATTTTCTTCACAAGACAGGCAGTTTGTAAGAATATTACCATTTTTTATGAACTGAAGTAAGTAATTACAAATTTTTACAAGATTAGGGTAGTTAATTTTTAACTTTAAATATAAAAGGTATTCAAATGAAAACGAAACAGATGGGAAAACTGTAAGTGAACTATTTAATATTTCAAATGTAAGCACCATAAATATACATACATTTATCCCACTGTGCAATAAGATGGTGAATTCCCTAATGGAAAAATATTTGCGGTTGCCTGTGGAGCCTAATTGTACCCAAGCTTGAAGCTCTGCGATCGAAGCGAATCGACGGCCATGTAAGTAAGAAGGGATAGAGAGATAGAAAATGCTTCAATGCAATACCATTCCAGGTGTTGACATTCTGTTCAACTTCTGCTGCTCCATCAAGCGTTGAGGGAATCCAATGCGGAAGGATTTTCTGGTAGTCCAGATGATCAGTCAAGATGCTGTGAGCGGTACCATCACCAATATCTATCATGAGCAGAATATCTTCCACGGTTCGGCGTCATTTTCTTCTGACAGCAGTATCCACCTTTGCAATGACAGAAGCGGTCATGACCAGATGATATTGTCCAGGTGTCTCAAACACAAACACCTGCGCACCACTCAAACACAAGCGCATGAGACATACTGTTTGTAACAAGCACAACAGACATTCTGGAAGGAATTTGATATCCTGACACTCAGTCTGAAACGCAATACATCTCTATGTTCATCCTCCACGGCTTCCATAAGTATGTAGGAAGCACACAAATGTCGATTACCTCACTTTGGGACGTGTCTTTTTCTTCTGTACAGCCGACCACCCCGCCACCACTGAATGTAGCAATATCGACAGGAATTTTTGTGGCAGACTGTGGACTGTAGCAATGTCCATCCTTACATTGGTCGAATCTGTCAAATTGATATTCTCTTCGAGATAATTGGCCCAAAAGTGGTCAAAACTGACCACCTCCTTCTCTTAAAGGCGCATCTAACAGACAAATGGCACAGTGGTGACCGCTCTAGCTGTTCATTTCCTGATTCTCAGTTCAAAGCACTTCTTTAGATACATCTACCTGCTTAACCATCTTTCACGGCATGGTCGTTATTTTGTTTACCTTGTTTTCAATTGACTGTCCCTTATAAGTTCAAGCGGTGATTTAACTCTATTTTATTAAAATTCGATTTATATAAATTTTTAAAGAAATGTATATGTAATTTTTCATCTTTATGTATATATGTTTTCTATTTCACTGAAAACTAATTTTTATCACTTTGATGCATTATAACAGCCTTTTGCATAGTTACAAATTTTAATGCTCTAATATATAGAATCTTGACTTTATGATGAGTTTCAGCTGTATATGAACTTGTTAATTTATATACAGCTTGATATTGCTTATTTATATAGTTTCAGGAAAATTAGTATTACTAATGCAATGTAAATTATCTCACAGCGTTTGAGATTTACGAAGTCCGTCCGATATTTAGCAACAAAAAAGTTGAAATGCATTTCTAAAAAGTATTAATATAAAATCATTCACGAAATTACCATTTTTTTAAAAGTTCTTCTTGGATTATATGGTAGTGTGATTTTCTACCGTTGTTGGAAGCCAAAAAAGAAATATTGCATTTGTTATCTGAGTACTCTTGTCACAGGGGACCTGATATATGGGGGAGAAAAACTTTGGATATGGTACTTATTTCTTGTCACCTAGAAGGTTGCATAATTGTGTGGGGTTGGCAATTCTCACTGATGATGAGATGTATCTTCTAAGGGAGAGGTTGTATCGTGACCGGTGACAGTCCTTAGGAATCAGTCTCAGTTCCTGCTAATGCTTAAATTGCTATACGGTAATTTGAAAACTTATCATATGTCTCAGTGAGAAGTGTATTTTCTTATATATATTCATTCTCCGAATACTTTACAAGAGCCGGCTTTCCGGCACAGAGGTAGCGCGTCTTCTCGTGTTTTGGGAGTCCCGGATTCGAATCCTAGGTAGGGCCTGGTTGTTCTTCTGCGTGCTATCTGTGAGATGTGAGACTGTGCTCCTCTGTGAAAGGGGCTGTGCAAGCGAATGTGAGGCATGAGGTAACAAAGTCGTTGTCTTGGCCCTAGTTGGCGCTACTGAAAAAAAGAGAGACGCTAACTCGGCTTAAATCGCTGACAGATCCTGTCAGTGAGCTTGAAACAACTTGAACAACATAATTTACAAGAGAAAATGAAAAGTAAAATCACAATACTTTAAAAGACTACCAGGAATTTAGATAAATAATAGAGACAATTATGTTTTTAACAATATGGGGATTTATTATTTTTGCGGATTTATTCTTTATTATTTTATATATAAGGGGACTTGGTTTAATTAGGAAGTTTCATACATATAATAAACAAAATAAACTAATAAAATAGTACTCCTTTAATTTTTATCAACATTTGATATTTGAATATATTTTGACAGCAACATAAACATAAGAGTATTCACCTAAGATTTTATAGAATGAAGATTTTAGTTTATCTTCTCAAGTGAATCATCAATACCAAGATATTCATAAATATAATTGAAATGTAATGAAACTATTATTCAAGGTAAACCAGGTAAAAGCAATTACAACATTTAATTGTTTAATCAAAACCATAAAAGAAATATATTCAACCAATAAGAAAAAGCTAATAAATAAAAATGACGGCGTAAAGAGTATCATACTTGAATAAATTTATTTTTCATCGTCGAACAATTAATGAATTTTGTATTTCTTTGATACGGTTTAGAAAAATATTCCCCTTTTAATTAGAATCCTTCTTTTAAAAAAGATAGAATTTCTAGATTATTTAATTTTTTTTTAATATTCTACATAAATATCTCTTCATACAAATGTATCGAATTTTCGATAAACCATCTTCTTTAAATATAAAGATAACTCTTTTTTTATATATGGAATATTTTCTTATGATTTTAAAGTATGCCTTTCCTTTCAAGGATTTTGGTAAGTGCTTAAGACTTAAATTTCGGTCGCTCTTAAAGGAATGTTATAAAACTTTAAAGATATTCTTCGTTAATGTTTATCTTTAAAGATTGTTTGCTTGTAGATGGCAACACATAGAAAATATCATTTTCTGATTAAAGCACGAAGAATATATATATATTGGAAAATGAAAATACAGAAATACATTTGGCATGTTGTTTTTTATTTTATTTTGGAGGTTTTCCTAGTTCGATGGAAAATATTTTTAGCTAATAAAAAAATCTACTTGCATTAGATGAGAATGCGAATTTTCCACCATCATAACAAAATGAAAGTTATAAAAGCCACGGCTGTTAAAAAAAAACTTGCAGATACCTAAACACACAAAAAAAGTTAAAACGATTTTTCTTATAAAGAACAAAAATCGAATTTTTTTTTCAAAAAGAACATTTTTTTTCGCGGAAGTAAATGATTGGCTCAAAATATTTTCTTTGATTGGTAGATAGGTAAACGCTAGAATATTTTTTAAAAAAATGCATTCTACGAATTTACAGCAGAAGTATATAAAAAATTATGAGTTCTATCCGACGGCAAAAGTTATTTTGTTTTATCTATTCATTTTTTGCCATTAGATATTTCTGACGGAGGGAAAGTCGAACAGAATTGGGTTTCGCTTGGAATTGTATATACGGAAACGGTTTCATCAATGAAAGAATTCATATTTTCATGCATCTTTTTTTTTTCTCGTTTTTTTAAATGATACTTAGTTGAATTTCGTGGCCAACAAAACTTCAAAATTTTATCGTTATTTCTTTATCACAGAATATGAAACTTTACTTAAATATTGGATATGGCAGTCAATGAAAAAATTGGGAAATAAGTTAGATTGGATTTCTTCTCACTTGGGATTCTACGAAATTCTTTTTTACGAATTTCATTTATTTCTTTTGGGACTGATGCTAAAATTTACAATAAGAAAATAATAATCTGACATTGGGAATCATTGGATATTTTATTTCAGGTAGTTAAATTATTTCTTTTGATTTATAAAAAGGCTGAAATAAATTGTCTAACACTTTTCTTGTCTTCATAATTATTTCATGTTCTTTGCCATTCAATTATAAGACTCTCACTTATTTTGGAATGAATACATTAATATCTTGATTCAACAAAAAATACAAAAAATCTTGATGGCTTTAACCTTATTTTTTCTTAGAGTTATTTTTATGACTCTAAATTTATTTGAATTTTTAAACTGAAATAAGAACAATAAGATGGGATTCTTAATGAGTATTTGAAAATGTGTTGACTAATATAGTTTAATGTTTAAATTATTCATTCTTTTCATCATTAAAAGACAGTTATTTAAATTCTGATGAAGGATAAAAAACATTTTTATGTTATAATATTATATGTGAATGTCGTTATGGAAAAACACAAAAATAAATTTTAAATAAAATAGTATTTATAGTTAATATAAAATCGTTCGATATATAAGCTTCAAGGTATATAAATGCCAAATTCGGTTGTTATAGTAAGATAACTGGCTTCTAAAGTGCCTATTTACACACATTCATATTTATTGCTAGTGGAGATTGTTTTTTGGTACATTGCATTTTATTACTTTATTGTTGCATATATTCATAAATAGTTCTTTAGCAGAAGCTTTGCCTTCGGAGTTTGACCAGGAAATTTGTAATTTTTTAAATACATTTTCATAATTTTGCACTGATGTTATAGTTTTTTTGTTATGTTTTCAGATTTGGTTTATGTTATCAAATATCCCAACTCTTGACCCTGAACCTTGCCCTCTGTGGAAAAGCATATAATTGATTAAATCAATGCTAATGTAAACAGGGATGTGCTATTGGCCCTTATATGCAAAATATGAATACAAATAAGAGCTAAACGCACTTGTTAACACAGGAAAAGCTATTAACAGAAAAAATACTGAAGATAGGCTGATTGCCAGAAATGCGATCAATAACATACAAATGATAATTGTAAAAACTCTAGTTTTGCCTATTACATACAAATGACAAAAATTTGAATTTTTAAGACATTACTGATATATTTATCATTAAACTAAATATAATAAATTAATTGAAGAAAAATAGTTAAAATAAAAATATTGCATTAATTTTGTTTTTTACTAAAAACATATCACACTGATAGATGACATCATTATCTTTGTAATTAAAATACTAAAAGTTAAAAATATATATATAAACAATTTTCTTTATATGCTAAATAATTTTTTTGAGATTTGATTATTATAATTCCTTAATAAACTGCATTATCAAATTCTAAATAAAAATCTATTATACTAACAAACTATTTCCCATTTTTTTTTCAATCTTCATTATATTTCTACAAAATTAGAGAAAATGTAAATGTCAAGCATAGAATTATACATAGAAGTGAAGCAAAATTAACCTTTTGCTTCATATTCTAATCCAATCATTGTTTGCTTGTTTTTTCAATTTTTATTCTGAAGTATTTTTGAACGAGAAATATTCTCAAGAAGATTAATTAACTGAAGTGATATTTCAAATTTCTGAAGTACCTTCCTTATTAATTATATAACTTACATTTTAATAATAAGCTAATAAAAAATTTAACTTACGCCCACAATGTTGATCAATACTCTTTAGCTTATAATTAATCGAAGTTTTAAGTTAGGAAGTCTACTAGAAATAATGAATATATCTTATAATTACTGATATTGCAAAAATCAGGGGGTGGGTTGTAGATAAATTATGCAAAGAAAAAAATACTGTAATCACCAAAAAATTCAGTCTAGAGATTTAGAAGTATTTCGACTTTCCAGAACTCCCTGCATAAATAAATAAATAATAATAAACATTTTTGGAATTATATGCGTCTATGAATTTGCCAATTTGTGAATAAGATAACTCAAAAACGCTCTGATCTAGAACGGTGAAATTTGGTGTACGGTGTAACGTTGTGGGTCGGGGCTTCTAGTGAGCTGCGGCCGAATACAAAATTTCAGTTCTTTGAATAATAAAATAAAGAATTTATTTCCAGCTATAACACAGATATTTTACACATAGTTACACTTTCTTGATTAATTATTTTACAAGTACATAAGTAGAATCAGATCAGAATTCAACTAGGGGCAGGTGCTATGTTTCAGAATTGCGAGAAAACTCTCCATGAAATGAAGAAATAAGGCGGAGTCGTGAACTCTAGTAAGATTCAAACCAAGGTTCGGGGTTTATCCGCTCTCTGACTAACCTTCTGGGATTGCTGGAAACGTAATTTGATTTGTTCTCCCAAACCTCGGATGAGCTTTCACACTTTTGAAGGGGCGCACGGCGGTCCGAATTTGATTCACGAAGTTGAGATGAACTTCACGTGGACTCAGCCTACAGGTCAAGGCTGCCTACGATACACCCCAAATTCTCACCTGAGAATTTCACACAGAATTCCAAGCTGAATTATCGCGGCTCCAATAACTAACACTCGCTCAGTCGTCAGCCACTTCCTTCTCTCCCTGTCATCCTATCTTTCCCCGTCTCCTTTTTATTTGGGTCTCATAGGCGGGTCTCTAATGACAAATGACCAATAAGAATATTTCCCAATTTTCATTGGATAATCGGACCTAAGATATCTTCATAATCAAATGAGAGGGGAAAGCATCGATTAAAAAACCCCAGATGGTCGACCCTTTCCTCGATTGAGTTGGTCCCCCAGATGAAAAGAAAGGCCATTTGCCGCTGGACCCCCTTCGTCGCTTTAAACGGCGACGTCCCTTTACACATGTACATTTCATTTGAGACCGTAAAAGGAGCACAGACACATCTGGACTTAGCTCTAATTCGTTATGAGTACCAGATGACTAAATCATTTTGCTATTAACAAATATTTCTTCTATCAGTAAATTGTTCAGCTATAAAGGGTTTTTTTTCCTTGGGGAACTTAGTTCGTTAGAGTTATCTCCGTCTTCTGATCTGAAGTCATCACAGTGGTCTTTACATGACATTTGTAGATTCCAAAGAAATTCTTTTTTAGAAAATCTGCCTGTCCGTCTTTTCGTGTAGAATTAAACAAGATAGTCTCAAAATGAAAACAAGCAAACAAACAAGCATTTGGTTGATAACATTTTATTCACAGGTTCAACATTTAAAATCTACATTCCTATGATATTTTGAGCTTCATCTGCCCACAGAGCGATCATTTCTCTTTCGGTAAATGAATAACTTAAAAACGCTTCGACATAAACCATATCATTGACTCTCTGAGCCATCCGAACGCACACGGAAAATAAATAGTGAATAACTAGACCGCTGCAACATCAACACCATGGTTAAATCCTAAGGGCTATCATATACGATAGTACATTTCCCTAAGGAGGTACGCCCCATCATCAATGGTAGGACTTAGACCCCCACCTTTTCGTGTACTCTCCAGAGTAGCGAGATGCAACCACCATGTCAGAAGCATCTAATCCTCGTTTCGTGGAGCTCCCCAAGGGGAAAATGAGTCGACAAATATAAATAAAATTTTATGTCTGATCTTGTTATTGCGGTTATAGTTCTACATAAAATTTGGTTTCATTGGCAATGTTCAATATATGAATTTACTAGCTTGTACCCGGGTCTTCGTACGCTTGGAAATTTTGATGAGTATCTGCGAGAACTGATGGTCTGGTCAAAATGTAAAATGTTCTCAAATCGCATGATTATAGTGCTGTTGAAAACAGAGTCTGATATGATATAATCATGAAACTTAAATCATTGAAAGATATCTAGGTAAAATTTCATAATTTAGTTTTATTACGTTACGTTAACTACCCCCAAAAAATCAACATCGTATCCTTTGAAAATAAAGGTATCCACAATTAGAACACACTGCGCATACGTGAATTTTCAACACCTATTGCGGCAACGCAAATGCGTGAATTTTCTACATTAGTTGGGATAGCGCAAAACAGATTAGAAATTTTTAATTTCCTTTATTTTCTCTTATTTTAATTCAAAAGTACTTCAAAATGACTGAGAAAAATCGATTTATTAACAACGTTTGATTTTAAATACATCAAACACTGAGAAAATAAACATAATCTTTTGAAATAATCAGTCGAAAACATGTTAAGCCTGACCTCATTAAGGTGAGAAAAGAAGAATCCAAAGTCTTTCTGTTTTGGCGATGGGGAAACGAAGATTTTTTTGTGGAATTTTAGTTTTTGATTAGTAAAAAAATTAACCACTCAATTAATTGGAATAAATAGTAGCCTATGTTAGACTAATAGGAATAGTGCTAAAATTCATCCGGTTTCATTTAGCTTTTTTGGCGTGATTGATTAATTTTATCCATCTATATATCTAAACTTTTATATTTATTATAGTAGTATAAATGAAAAAAATTAATCTATACTTCAAAAACAACAACAATAATAATTATAATAATAAAAGCTATTAGCAAAAATATGAAAATTGTATATAAGTTACATTTGGAGAGTGATATTTTTTCTTTATTTCTTACCAAAAACTTCATTATTATAATCTTGTTATAATAAGTAAGTGTTATATAAGGTAGGATTTATCATTGCGATTATAATATTTCAAAATACTCTCTTAAAGCAAAGATCATTTGTTTCTTCTCTATGATAAATTTCAGAACAATATGGAAGAAAAAATGCGTTTTACAGCACTCTGAAACTAAAAAAGAAATCTTTTAATCATGTCAATTACATAGCTCTGCAATTTAAAAACTGCAGAACTATCCTTTTTTTCCTATTTTTATAAAAAAAATCTATTTTTATTTTTAAAAAGTAAAAAAAAAAATTCTAATTTTGTAAAGATATACAAAACATTTTTTATCCTTTCTTCGTATAATTTTCCCTTATTAATTTCTTGTTATTTCACTCAAATTTGGAATAGTCTTTCCACATAATTTGTATAAATAAGCACCTTATATAGAAAACAAAATAGTTTTAAAAATAATAAATTAATTTAAGTATATTAACATTAATTTAATTATAATAAAAAACACCAAGTTATTTGATCTGTGGAAATAACACGATTTTAATGTTTTTTACTGTTTAATTTTTAAAGGAATTTTATTGAGGAAATCATGGACATACATTTATTCAAAAAAGACTTAACTAAATTTAAAAACAGATACTATTCAGGACCCAGCTAATCATCAAAGGTAATAAATGTATGTTAATACGGTTTATCTAATTCTTAATTAGCACCAAACAGCTGTCTAGACGTTTATTTTGATTATCATTTTAAATCTTAATTTATAAATAGGTTATTGCAAAATTTAAAAGAAGTTTAAATTCAATTCAGAAAAGTTTTATTCACAGTTTTGCTGAAATTAATTTTATTTCCATTTAAATATGTAAGTTTCCAATTAGAAGAATAGTTGAATGCTTCGTCATTTATTTCATGAAAAGATTATAAAAAATATGATTAATTGAAAAAATGTAATGTGAAAATTTTTAATTAACTTTATAAAAGCAATTATTTATTTTTTACCACATGTTACTCCAATCCAAATAAGAAGAACTTAATATTTCCTCATTTTAATTATATGTATGCTTAATTTTTAGAAAATACCATGATCAGGATTTGAAATATTCATGTTATAGAGAAAAACACTTACTTAATGTGTTAAAATTATAGAATTTATTTGATCAAAAATATTTCAATATATTGTTACAAGCGGACGAGCGCCGCAAAAACGCACTGAAGTTGGCGACGTTTGGCGAGGAACATCGCTTCAGCCGGATTGGTTGGACGAAAGGAATAGTCTAGTGGCCGCTGGATCACGCGAGGTGTTTTGAGAATTTTCGCGTGTTTTGGGGCTCGTGCTTGCTCAGTTATATAAGGGACGGGTTGCCGTAGCTCAGTTGGTTAGTTGATATTTTTAGTCTTGGAAGAGAAGCATCTCGCCGGAGTAAAGGATTACTTTTCTTTGCTTGTTATTAGTGAGCCGTGTTTACGTTTGCTGTTAACGTTGTATTATTGAGCTCGCTGCGATTTACTGTTTTCTGTGCTATACGGTATCTGTTTCTCAGTCTGTGTTTATTATGCGTAAGGCTTGTATGTATGTTGTTAGTGACTGTTGATGCTGGATTGTTTTATATGAACTTTTCTTTTATCAAGTCATCCTCCTGTAAATACCTGTAAATAGATGTAAATAAATTTGTTTGTATTGTCCTCAAGTAAAGTCCATTCAATCCGAACCCGCTACGCTAAGAACGTAACAATATTTATTGTTCAACGCATCTCTGGTCATGCTCGAAAATAATATTTACTTCACTTTAAACATCAAATCTAGAAGAAAATATTAACTTACCATATTTACTTGGCAAGTTGGCTCATAGGAAATATTGGTAATAATTTTTAACCAATATTCTATACGTCAATATCCAATCATTGAATTCAATTCCCAATACTTTTAATTCAAGGCCACATAACCTGGTCGGCAAGACGTTGGATTTACCTCTCTTGGGTTGTGAACTCGAACCCTGCCAGCTGAAGACTCTCCGTTTACATGGTGTCTGGAACATATATAAATTTACTGTAGCTAGAAAGCCCTCCAACTAGAGATGATACTCCTGGGGGTACTAGATCAGAGGTGATCTTTCTCTGATTCAGATCTAAATTACTATCTGTGGATGAATGAATGAAATATATGAATGAAGTCTGCCTCATGAAAAGGTTTGTGACGCACCAGTATCTAAAACGTACTCCTAGATGACACTGCTGAAACAAGAGACGCTAAAACTTGGCTTAAAATCTTTCACTTCATTTGTAGGCATCTCTATGGAAAATGTCATAAACATCAAAAATATTTTTAAATTCAGTTAAAACCTTTAGATATAACTTAATGTTCGTAATTTCATCCAATGTTTAGACATTAATAACGTATTGTAATTTTGATACATGTACTCTCTTCATCTACTACAACAATCTAAGGGAAATAAGTCCTAGAAATCTTAGTTCTTTTAATAACAAAAATGTCCAATTAATTTAAATTATAATTTTTTACATCACAGTAATTAGCAGAATAATTAATGCATGTGTAATTTTCATAATTCTTCTTTTGCATGGAATGAATGAATTTTGCATGATTGGATGAAAATCAATCTATGCTGAAACAACGGAAATTGTTTCACTTTCAAGGCAACAATGTAATATGTTGTTGGAATTTAAGCAAAAAAAAATTGCCAAAAATTTTGGAGCACATTTTCTCCCTTCGAAATACATGTGCCAAATTTGGTTGCTCTAGGTCAAATTATGTATGCTGTAGAGAGCTAACACACACACACACACACTTTTATGACTAGTACAGAAAAATTGCTTGCTAATCTGTTCATATTTTGTTCGTTGATATCTTCATTCGTAAACAGTTAAGAAAAAAATATTTAAAATATATAATTAAATATAACATTAAAACATCTAATCGATTAAAAAGCTTTAAGCAGATTAATCGATTAATAACGTGTGCAATTCGATTATGCTTCAGTAAAGTCTTCTTGTGTTTGATAATAAGATTATATTCTAATCCTTTCTGATTAAGGATCCCGTTTGGATGAAGAATCTTATCAAGATGAAATCCGGAATACACTTAAAAGCTTGACTAGATATCCAAATTGAATAAAATGTTGTTACTGAGAATCATAAATTTGAATCGAAGTTCTGCGGATTTATTTCAAAGAACAATTCCGATTTAGGGAAGATATATCCGCGACACCTTTCCTTTTGAAATACTGAGAGGCATTTTTCTTATAAATTGATTTTTGTAAATTTAGTTTTTATAAATGTTCCATTAATAGAATTTTACGATGATATTTTTTGTTTCATATATATCCGTTTTTGGACATAGCCGTGCCATATCTGAGAAAAAATGAATGAATCAATGATTGCTGTAACTAATCATAATTGTTCAATTAAACACATTATGTACAAGATGATTATACAAATCTGTACTGATATATGAGATTGTAACAATCATAGCTTTCATAAGAACACACACTAATAAAATACGAACTAACTAACTAATAAACTAATAAAATAAAAACATACAGAATAAAATATCGGACAAACGTATTCTGAGAAAGTGCCTAAGAATTATTTGACAAAATACAGTTATACTTTAGCCGTTATAGTGAGAGATTTTCAATTCTAAACATCAACTTTTTTATTGGAATGTATTTTTCATGGTAAAAAAACAATAAACAGCGTTGGAGTTATTCTTGGGGCGCAAAATTCACCATCGTTAGACAGACTAAGAAAAAAAAACTCTTGTGCGTCTACCAGAGACGCGAAGTTCACCAGATTCCTCTCAGCATGATACATGCTTTGCTTTTCGGCATCGTCTGTCGCTTCCAAAGTATCTTTGTGGGTGAAAAAGGTCAAGTAGAGAATTTGTGAAACAAAATAAAATGTTTTATTTCCTCTGCCTTCCCTTTGTTGTTGTTGTTTTTCTCTTTTCTTCCCAGTCTATCTATTACTGATAATTATCCTGCCAAAAGGACCATTCCCGCGGTAATTATTGTATTTTCTATGGAGAACGAATTCCATTTAAAAAAAATGTTGTTGGCATTTGAAAATTTAGAAATTTTCTTTCTGTAACCGCAATTGTTAGATGTTAATTATTGTTTTCACAGAATTCTTCAGAGTATGCCTCAAAAGATCTTTAACCAAAATTTTATTCCATATCTATGAGTGTCATGATAGTTACTCTATCATTTATGAGGAAATATTTTTTTCTTTGATCACCTATTAAAATTGAATAAAAGAGTTTCAAATCTTTGAAGGATATTTTTTAGTAAAGATGTACTAAAAGTTTTGAGGATTGAAATGAATAAGAAAAGAAGTTCATTAATCGTATTACATAAAATCAATTATTGTTAATTAAATTTATAATTGATTAATAATTAACAATTAAGATGTTTAAGAAAGTTTAAAAAACCCTCGATGCAACTAAAACAACTGGAATAAGCAAGAATTTCAAGTTGTTGACTCATTACAAACGTAAAATAATCATAACAATTCTTTGATAT
Organism: Argiope argentata; assembly: GCA_026289955.1. Taxonomy (NCBI): domain Eukaryota; kingdom Metazoa; phylum Arthropoda; class Arachnida; order Araneae; family Araneidae; genus Argiope; species Argiope argentata. The sequence goes on along the minus strand of JAOUZG010006964.1, from coordinate 2,668,114 downwards.
TTATTTTAATTCAGAAAAAAAACATTATATAATCATACATTTGTTACTATTTTTTAATTTAAAGAATTTTATAGATAGTAGTTCTAATCGTAGATGACATAGGGAATCATCATGAATATTTAAAAAGTAAGGATTTAAATTTCTTCTGAACGTACATCACACTATATAAGATTCTCAAACATCTAACCAAGAAACAAAGTGGAATTCTACTTTAATTTACAACTTAATATCTTTCAACGTTATCTAATTAAAATTCAAAAGATTTTTTTATTAAAATCCCTCTGTCGATATCTTTCATGCAGCTACAAAATTATATATGTAGATACAAATAAATATATGTAGATTTTGTTGATTATGATACTTGTTTCAAAAAAATTTCAATCAAAAGTTATCACACTAAATAATAAGTTCAAATTATATATAAAATGACTCTTTTAGGTGAATATTTTTTGCACAAATAAAACACAAAATAAATTAAACGAATGTATTTTGGTATGACTTTTCAAAAGGTAAATTCCATTGATTTTAAACCACTCTCAGTTCTTGCTTTTATTTATTTATATAATATTATAAGAATTAATTTTATAACATTATGAACAATATGACAATATAACATTTTATATAAATTTTCTGATTCATTTTATAATAATGTCATAATTTAATTTATTTGTTATTAAATTTATTTTAAGTTATTATTTTATTTTATTTTACTTAACATTATGGTAATAAAATTTGTACATTTTGACTTAATTAAATGCATATAGTTTTATTTATTACGACTCGTTGTCTACGCGACATTAACGTGGGCTTATTATTAATTAATCAGATATTTAGGATTCATTAATAATATTTAACTAGTACTAGTAAATTTAATACAACCAATAAGATACTAAATATTTATCATTATTGTTCCAACACTCCTTATATTTTATAGTTCATAGATTTTGCAAATTGTATAAATATTCACCAATAGGTTAATTTATTTCACCATTAAATTAATATATTTTTAATCGGCCCGCTTGTGGTACTCTTTAGTCTAACCGCCCTAGGCAGTTGCCTAATCAACATAGTAGGGAAAGCCACGACTAATAGTATTTGAGCTGGTGTATCGGTATCTATGCAGTTGTTAATGATGCCGTCCTATATAATGCTGGCTCAACATTATGGCCAAACAAATAGATCATCCCATGCATGTCAATTGATGGATTATTTAAATTATAATACAGCCCTTATAAGCCACTGGTTTCCCACCTGTGGTTACCTTGTATGAATGGTACCAAAACCTGACCTTTGAAGGTTATTCAAAAAATCAATCAAGAGGTATGGAATTTGCAGAAGCGTAAAATAAAAAGAATTGAAATAAAATGCGATAAGAATGTATCCCCATTTTATAAGTAATTTCTTAACCATTTATTTAGTAAAGGTACTTATACCATTTAAATCTGGATTATATTTTCGTAATACGGCTATTTTGACCGATGGTATTCTAAAATGTACAGAAAACGTTAAACCAAATAGTAAAATGTTAATATAAGCTAAAAGTAGGAATGAAAAATATTTAATTAATAATTCAATTAATTAATATATTTCTATTTTTTAAAAATTTTCTCTTGGGTTATCTGGGATTATTCTGCAAGGAAACTTAACTACTGGTGCAAAAATGTTCTAAAATTTATGACAACATAATTCAATAGATAAAGGATTAAAGGTCTTTTATAATTAGTAGCAACAAATAATTTATCGCTTTTCACAAACCCAGAAATGTTGGAAGGTGACAATCATATTATGAGAATGTTAGTATCAAATATGACAGTATGCTGGATAGAATTTCTGAAATGAAATGTATAATATTATATCTATTTTTTTATTTGAGGCTTTTAAAAAAATACACAACATTAGCGCAGTGAGCACATTGAAATGTTTTACTATTTTAACAGTTGATTATTGAGATCAATAATTGTTAGCTTCCATCTTAAAGTAATGCAATGTTTTTTAATATTGCTTTATTCCTTTATAGAAGGAGATTATAATGTTATAAATAGGAAATAAAATATAAAATAAAAATAATGCAGCATGTATACATTATTAAATTAATTCGAGTAAATTTATTTCTGAACTAAATTAAATCTTAAGAATTATTTCTTTAATTTTTTTTGGTAGATAGCGTTGACGGTAGTGTGCTGGGGAGGGATGCTATATCAGTGTTGTACAAAAGTAAAAAGACTTTTTGCAGTAGACCTAATATGTCCCAACTATGACGTCTGCTGATTTCAAGTAAGTCTGATATACACCGACTTCTTTGTCTAGCGAGTGATAAAAAGAAAATTTCTTCGTTTTTTTATTTTAAATAATGAATTCATGTCGACTTGAATACATAAAAACGAACAGCAAAACCCCCAAATACCGTCTGGAAAGGGTTGTCAATCTTATGCACACTATTCATGCCAAGGTAGCATGATTGCTATGAAATAAAATTAATTTCTCACAAAATGTCTTGCATATATATGCCTCTAGTGTAATATGTATGGCAAAAGTCACAGACGGGAAAAGTTGATTAATTTTGCTTTGATTTTGTAATTTAAAATGACTTAATCTTTTGGAATTTTTCCGATTTCCTTCGAAATAGTAGAAAGATTAACAGAATGGTATATTTTTCATATATTAACATTTGCTCAATTTTACTTACTTTTTCACTCACTTTTTCCTTTATTATCTCGTGTTTTTCTTATATTAATTTTTTCTTTTGTTTCGCGAAACGTGCTCACAAATTAATGTTTACTATTAATAAAGAAAATAGTGTGAGTGCTGGTGCTTTGTAGGTTTGGTTCTCTGATCAGAGGATATTAAATTTAGCACAGATTGGCCTAAAAGAAAAAAAACACTCATTAAAGAGATATTTTAAATTTAAATGAAATGAATATTTCCATGTTAGCTCCCGGCAACTTTTTTCATATGCAATTTTTGAATTAGTCCAAATTTTTTATGATTTTTAATTCCGCTTATATACTTTCGTAGCGTTATCCTTATAAGCCAGATAACATCTACGATAACGAAGTCGACTTTTGTAT
>JAOUZG010006964.1:2644878-2665036 GCA_026289955.1 Argiope argentata | reverse complement strand
GGGGGGGGGTACTATATCGTTAGCCTTATAAGCCAGATAACATCTACGATAACGAAGTCGACTTTTGTATAATGGTCATGTTACTCGGCTACTGGCCCTAGCGACGCAGGTTCGTATAGCGACCTTCAATCGCTACACTTTATAACATTTTTTTATACGGATCCCAATTTAACCCTTACTTACACTTGCTCCAGTCTTTGAAAAGTCTTTTGCGAATTCTAAGTAAAACGTATGGCTGACACATGTTGTCAACCTAACGTCTTTTCAATTATTCTTCTGATAATTTAGCAGTAAAAAATTGAAAATCAGAGATATCCAAATTTCTTTTACATATTATTTTCAAGATGATACGCGTTACTCACTGATTGCTACATTTATGTAACAATGTAATTATTTGTTTCGACCTTCACATTTTTTTTCGTTTAGTTTACAAAGCCAGATTAATAAGTTTCAGATTATGAAAGTAGAGCCATTTCGTGGTAGAGGCTGTTTCACTCAATATATACGAACGACACCTCTTAAATATAGGATGAAGATATTTGTACTTGTTTATGCTGACTTTTTGCACCAACAATCTTGAAGAGTACTTCAAGACACAACCTGACTATCTATGCAATGTTCCAAACAAGCCTATTTGTACAATATACAGATTGACTGACCATTTAAAAGGATCTTACAGTAATAACTGGTGCATCAGTTACACATTAGAAAAACCACTGCAAAGTGAAAAAATAATATTAAGAATATTGAGATCAAGCTGAAAAGAAATTATTTGCGTTATAACAATGCAGTTATTGCACTGAAAGGCTATAAAGTGCTTGAAATAACTTTACTTCTTTGCCTGTATACCTTATACATCACTCTCTTACACTCTCATCATTATGATTTAATATCGTGTCAAAGAGAAATAAAGCAGTTATTATATAGAGTGTAATGCATGGCATAACAAGCACTGTCAATTACACAACAAAACAGGGCCTGACTAAGACAGGGGGTACGGGACGATTTCCCCAGGCCCCCTCATAATTTGGGCCCCTAAATCGAATAAAATCCTTATTTTACGTTTCCTTCTTTAATGAATCTTCTTCATTGCTAAAGTAGTGAAGCAGAGGGAGGCAAATATTTTTCCCCGGCCCCCAACTAGGCCATATCGGGCCCTGCAACAAGCCCTTATTTAATTCTTGATTATAATCAAAATGTGATGCGGACATAGTTGACAATTATGTAGGAACTAAGTGAATATAGCGTATAGGCAGTCAATGCAAATTTTTCATATATTGTTAAACATAGAAAAAATAGACAGCAATACTATTTTTCTAGCTTCAGCTCCTGAATTAGTTTTCGTGTACAAAAGATGTTTTTTAAAAGCTTTTAAGCTAAATTTAAGAAGCAAAAGTTCATTAGAAAACTTACCGATCATATCAAAAGAAGTAATTAGGAAACATACTGTTGAAAAAGATACAACCACAGATGAAGACCCGCTAAAAGAAAAAGGATCGATGCGAACTCTGTAGACTTATACAAAAAATATATAAAAATTCGATTTTCTTCTGCTGCAAAATGTTCACATATAAAAGTCAAGTGAATCAAATAAATTAATGAATAATATGGTTTGTATGAATAATAAATTCGTAACGCAAGTTTTTTTTTACTGTCATACCTATTTTTATTCCTAAGTTTTCATGAAATCTCATATATTATTTTATACATTATAAAAATCCAATTGATAATATATTTTTATTTCCTTGCTCAGCAAGCTTGTTATTCGCTTCAATAAATTTTAGTATAATAACGTAAAAATATCTGACTTTCCAACCTAAAAATGAATTGGCTCTATAATATGTGTCAACTGAGTAACAATGCATGTTTTCCTCGCATTGTTACAAAGGGTTAATAAACTTCTGTTGTATATATTTAATTAATATTCAAACCATTTTTAGATATATTTTATTTTTGTCCTTACGAATAAAACCCAAACATTTTCATTGTTCCATTTAATATATAATTGAAGGATTGTTTGTTTTGAGATGGATCTATATAAAAAATGCTATTCAATATTGCAATGATTTACATCCTTATTCTTTGTAGAGTAAATAGATTTCAATATAAGACTAAATTTAAAAAATAATTTTTATTTCTAATGTACTTATAATAAAGCTTGACGCTTCAGCATCAAGTAATAGGGAAAAAAACCTTTCAAATATCTTCATTTCTTAACACTGTTGCTCTTTCCCATCAAATAATTGAATGCGTAAAAATATACATAAAAAATAACTAAATACATAAATAAGATTAAAATGAAATCTGTGTTCATTTTATCATGTCAGAATAAAAAATTTTGAACGGCCAAGCACCACGCGCTCGTGCGAGTTAAATTATATTTTTTATTCATTTTAATTGCTTCGTTGAATTAGTAATTTTGGTATCGCAAACGATCCAAAAAACTTTGTCTCGCATTTATTGTTTAAAAAAATATCTCATTTCCTATTTATTTTATTTCATACAATCACCTGCTCAAAATGACATTTTTGTCGGTTTTATTTTGCGGTAGTCATTCATTTATATTTTTAAACAGAGATTTTGCAAATGCAATGGCAACGCATTATATCTTTCTAGGTTTCATTTGCTGTAGTCCTTAACTTATTTTTTTTAATCAGAGCTTTGGTAAATTGGGATGACATCACATTATTGAAAGATGATTTTTTGACATGTTCATGCAGATAATAATTTTTTTTCGCCTACGGATTTTTGTTGACGCCAAAAACCTCATCCCGAAAACAACATCACGTTCTGACATGATAATAAGCAGAAATACATAGGGTTTCCAAAATAACATGATAAAATAGTAATAATGAAGTAGGTCTAACAAAATTTGTTCAAATATATTTTACATAAGAATTCATTATGAGCAAATTACATAAAACTGAAAATTCTAATAGTTGCTGATCCTAGCGACAATGACAAGTATTGAAAAACATATTCAAAACTGGCTACTCTGACCGCTAATAAGGCCCAAGGATTTATTTAATAGACAGAATCGCCGCGTAGGCAAAACTAACAGAAACTATGGATGAGTTCTAAGGGCCATAACCAGCCACGATATAACCCTGCCATCGGGAAGAAATTTCCGTAATTTGTAGGATGTAGCCTCTTAATACTATTTCTGTACTTAACAAGGTAGTGAGAACCCACCACCATATAAAAAACTTTACATCCTCGTTTCTGGCACTCATCCGATGGGTTGAAAAGCACTAAATAAAGAATTCTTATTTTTCTTGTCATCTCAGAGGGATTGATATGCTTGCATTCTGATGAAAAAGCCATATTTTTATTAGCTTTTTGCTGTCCTTATATATTTATAAAAAAGCACATCAAATACCAACTAAACGTAGGCCAAGATTTATAACTCTGGCAGAACATATTACCAGTTAAAATATTTTAATTTAAATATTCATACATATGAAAATGTTTTCGATATTTGTATCAGACAGTTCCATCTAAATTGAGTTATAAATAATTAAACTGCGAATAATATTATGCTAGAATAATGATGTATACATTCCTTGCCTAAATTTTTAACGTAACAAGCTCCAAATACTTCCTTAATCAATAATGTGGAGAACGCAAAATTTAAACATCAAAACGCATAATCGATTATAAGTGCTTTCCGATTAATCGATTGAGAACCCCATTATATTTAATTAAGTCTGAATGTATTCTCGAATTTATTAATCGAGTCGGTTTGTATATTTCTTTCCGGCTGATGGATGAGGCATCTGATCCAGATGAAATCCAGACCCTACTTAAAAGCTTGACAGCAAACTTGAATTGAATTAGATAGCATTACTGGACGGAATTATTTGAATCGAAGCGATTCAATTAAATTCCGATGCACAATTCAGAATGACATGGGTTATATCTCTATACAATTCAAGTTTGAACAAAGGAAAATGCTTTTAAAGATTTGATCGTACCTCCTTTCAGTTTAATTGAATAATTACAATTGTGTTATATGGATCGTTATGTAAAATCGATAGACCATTTTGTTTTCATATATTGTTCAGATTATTCAAAGATATTCCGGTATTATTTAAAATACAATCTTTGTATTGAGAATTATATTTAATATAAATTATTTGGTAATAGGAAAGGAACAAATTCGTTAAATGTATTAAATTGTATCTTATGAAGGATATTGTTACAAATAATTCCTGGCGGGTACGTCTATACAGTGGTTATATGGTGTGAGGACAGAATCAGTGGTCCTAAATAGAAAATAGCAACGACATTTATTAGCACGAAGACACTAACACAAAGACGACTGATACACAAACAACAAATATGTACATTGTTATGTTACAAGCGGGCGAACGCCGTGGAAACGCACCTAAGGAGAAAGTGATGCCAACGGCTGTGAAAAAGCTTGGCTACAGTCGAGTTGATTTGGCGAAAAGAATAGTCTGGTAGCCGCAGGATTTTTCATGAAGACTCCACCTGTTTTCCACTCGCTCGTTCCCTCGGCTATATGAGGGTCGAGTAGCTGAAGTTTCGGCAGTTGAGAGTTTTCTCTCGGAAGAGAAGCTCTCGCTGGACTAGCGAATTACTGAGCTGTGCTTACGTTTGCTGCTAGCGTTGTATTACTGAGCTCACTGAGATTTACTGTTTACTGTGCTATACGATATCTATTTTGCTGTTTGTGTTGATTATGCGTAAGACTTGCATTTACGCTGTAAGTGACTGTTGACTGCTGTATTCTGTTTATCTGGAATTTTACTTTATCAAGTCATTCTGTAAATTCCTGTCAATAACTGTAAATAAATTTGTTTGTGCTCCTCAAATAAAATCCATTCAATCCGAACTCTCTACGCTAAAAACGTAACAATATTCCGGTATTATTTAAAATACAATCTCTGTATTAAGAATTATATTTAATATAAATTATTTCGTAATATTGAAGTAACATATATTAGAATCCAAAATTCGTTTAATGGAATAAATTGTAACTTATGAATGGTATTGTTACAAATAATTATCGGCGGGTACGTTTATATCATGGGTATATGGTGTACAATCTGCAGGCCTAAGTAGGAAATAACAATCGCATTTATTAACGCAAAGACACTAACACAAAGACGACTGATACACAAACAACAAATATGTACAGTCGAGACAAGCACTGGATAGCACAGAGAACAGGATTGGACATTCACCAGTTCAGTTTAGCACTTGCTTGACCTCCGCATGCTAGTTCCCGTCGTAATATTCAGCATTTGCTTTGCTAATAACCCGGTGACTCGTTACTTGTCTTCTACTTCAAGTCTACTTCTGTCCCAATTCAATTCACCGTTCAGTTCATTTTTTTTTTCATTTGAGACTGGCGGCTTTTTATAGTTCCCTGGAGGCGGTCTGAGAACCTTCTAGGCCAATTAGGGCGCATCTCGGTTTCTATTGGACGGATCGTGAAAATACTCAAAGTTTCTAGTAATTCCCATTTTGTCACCAAATTCATCTGCAAGTCGCCAAATGGTCGCCAAGTTTGTCACCAAATTCACTGATGCTTAATGCGGCACCCTCTCAGTTTGCAACAGGACGGATCGTAAAACGGTCTTTCTTACATAAGACAATTTCGTGCTAGGAAACAAAATTACAGGTTTGTAACAGTATGAAGGAAGTTACATATTTCTGAAAGATAATAAAATAGCATAGAGCAAGCAATTTATCTTCAAAAATAATGCTACAATTGTTAATGGAAATTTTTATCAATTCATTTTTCCTGTGAAGCGCACATGAAGAGTACCCTTAATTATTTAACATTTTAGGACAGTAAAATTTTAATCAAAAGAATTTCTAATGAACCTTTATTAAAATGAATCGTTAAATTACTAAAGAAAAATATAGCTTAATTACATACGTTTATTTATTCAACCAATGGTTTTGAATCAAAGATATCGAAGTTAAATTAAAAAAGCATCCCATATGACCAGCCTTTACTTAAGTATAAAGATGATCAATTTTTTGTCTCTTAAATAAGTGGTGATCGAAGTTGTGAATAAAACTAATGAGAGTGGTCTCACCGAAACTTTTTCGCATACTCTCTAAAAAATTTGTCACGTTGGAAAACGCCTTACATTGCATTAGCATACAATAGTTAAAAAATATTAACTTTTGGCGTGAATTTAAGATTTTTACTAATTCTATCGCGCCATCATTGGCAAGGTTTTTTTACAACTAATCCTTAGCATACGGTTCATAAAATCTATTAATCGAATTTGTGTTTTAAGTGCGTTTTTATCAACCGATTAAAATAAAATATTTGGCGCATAACTGCACTTGCAGATACGAAATATCTTATCAAATTGATATATTTAAGTCAATACATTTTTGAATTACTGTGTTCACATGTTTCTCAAAAAGCAGACAGCAGACTGTCAGTTTGTAATTGAATTTGGCTCAAAATTTGGCAAATGCCTTTATAGTATGTGTTAAATCCGTGCTTTCAATGTTACGAATAAAGCTCTTTTCGTTTTGTAATTATCGTGTTAACTTATATTTGAACACCCGGGCAGATGAACTTCCTCCGAACGAATGTTGCTCAAAAATTGGTAGAATGAGAATTTCCGCAAAGTCCATATTTATACCAAATTTTAACCACCTTGCTCATAGTATATTTGGGTTTTCTTTGTTATATATAGAGAGAGAGATGGTCATTTTCATGGCGTGGATTTTTTGAACTCAGAGAGGTCTATAACGTGGAATTTTGTCAAATTCTGGTGTTCAAATTTTCTGACTATTACAATCCTTTCTTTAAACTACGTAAACGAGAAAATAAAAATTGCATTTTAGTCCTCTAAGAGCTCTTTATAGCAATTAGCAGTAACTCTATGAAAATAAAAGTAGTAAATGTATTAGCAGTTGCTCTAAAAATATGAATACAATTTTTTCTAATAAATAGAACTGATCTTCCCAACACATTTCCTTTATTTTAAAATTGAATGTCTTTATTCAGCTTAAATAGTTCTGAAAGTCTTTTTCATATTTTATTTCCTTTATTTGTCTTTTTTAGTATATTTTTTGTCTTTCTATTTGGCTACTTTTGCCTAATTGTACCTCTTACAAGCATTTCAAAAATCGCCAATTTAGCCTTATAAAGGAAAGCTAACAGTCAGGAAGAGAAAAGTGAATTTAATTCGACGGTAAATTTAAAATATGAATACAACAACTTATATCATGTAACTAATAGTACCGATCACTCCTGAGTATTTATCTTATTTTTGACTCGAATGTGTATATTCTACTTAAATAGCTTTAAAACTGATTTTTCTTAAAGTTTAATATTTTCTTTTCTTTTAGCCATAACTAAAGGGTGCCCCAAAATTAACTCAATATTTTAATTTTCCACCATTCGTGCAGTGAGGCATTGGCAAACCCATTAAAAAACCATTTGAAAGCTAATAGTTTATGGTTAAAAAATGGAGCGTTACATGATAGAATAGTGTTAATGCAAAAATCGAATTAAATAAAAGAGGCAGTTTTACTCCTTTAAATTGTAATATGTCTTTGAATCGTGAAGTGCACACGCTATGGCACACACATTGAGCAAATACCCTCCACATTTTTGCTGGCACAAACATACGCTCTTTTTTTCCCACGCCTATTTTGCATAAATATGGTTGAATGTCATTGATGCAGCTTTGAATTTCCTCCTTCAATGCGCGCATGCTTGTGGGCTTGTTGGTGTAAACATTTCACCTACACGCCCAAAGCATGTGCAAATGGCCTCCACGTTTTAGCTGGCACAAACATACTCTTTTTGTCATGTCTATTTTGCATAAATATGGTTCAATGTCATTGATGCAGCTTTGAATTTTCTACCTCAATGCACGTGAGCTTGTAGGCTTATTGGTGTAGACATTTCACCTACACGGCCAACACATGTGCAAATGGCCTCCACGTTTTTGCTAGCGCAAACATATTCTTTTTTCCACATGTCTATTTTGCATAAATGTGGTTGAATGTCATTGATGCAGCTTTGAATTTTCTCCTTCAATGCGCGTGTGCTTGTAGGCTTATTGGAGTAGACATTTCATTTACACGCCCAACAGATGTGCAAATGACCTCCACGTTTTTGCTTGCACAAACATACCCTCTTTTTTTCCCACGCCTATTTTGCATAAATATGGTAGAATGTCATTGATGCAGCTTTGAATTTCCTCCTTCAATGCACGTCTGCTTGTGGGCTTGTTGGTGCAGACATTTCGCTTACACGCTGTACACATAACACATTGAGAAAATGGCCTCCACGTTTTTGCTAGCACAAACATACTCTTTTTCCCCATGTCTATTTTGCACAAATGTGGTTCAATGTGATTGATGCAACTTTGAATTTTCCTCCTTAAATGCACGTCTGCTTGTGGGCTTGTTGGTGCAGACATTTCATCTACACGCTCAACACATGTGCAAATAACCTCCACGTTTTTGCTGGCACAAGCATACTCTCTCTTTTTTCATGTCTATTTTAAATAAATGTGGTTGAATGTCATTGATGCAGCTTTGAACTTCCTCCATCAATGACTTGTGATTGTGGGCTTGTTGGTGTAGACATTTCACTTCAAATAATACCATAAAAAGAAACCCAGCGGTTTTAGATCACACGAAGATAGCCAATTCTCAAATTCACGAAGTGTTTTCGTCAGATTTTGATTATTTTTGAAATAGTGTTCAACTATAAAAACACATTGGTTTATTTAGTAACACTCAATATTTACTAACCTTAAACAATCAGCTATCTAATGATTTTAGGGTTAAAAACCCTTTGCTGCACAAATTGTTTAAAATTTAAAACTATCGTTAATTTTGTTACACCCTTTATTTTAATTTTAAAACTGTTAAAAGACAGCCATCAAAAGCATTCGGCAATTTAAAGAAATTAAATCGAAAATACGTGAAACAAATAAAACAATAATAATTCAAAATCAGGCAATAAGAATATGTATTTTTTAATTTTTTCAAACTTATTCAACAGAACAATTAGAGATATAAAAGGAATGGAATGAATAAAAGAGTTTTGAATAAATTCCAGTAAATTTGCAAATGAAAAATTTTAATATTTTTCAATTTCAAAATTAATATTTTATTTCGAAATTCTTTTACTGTCTTGATGAATAACTAAGAGTCTGACGATGTATGTTTTTAATAAAATGTTTTTACAAAATAAATATATAAATAATTTTTACTAATGACTAACAAAAGTATTTTGTTTCGTCTATTCAGTTTTATTGCAAAATACTTTCCGTTAATGAAAATTTGAATAAAAATTCCCTTCTAGCAATATTCCTAATAAAAGAATTCACTTTAATTTATCTAATTTACATCTCTGTCTAGACTCTAGAATTATTGCTACTACAATGTAGAGCAATTACAAAAGGCCAAAATTGAATTCTTTTGCAGTTATAAGTTGCTGCAACAAAAGGTTTTTATTTACTACCAAAAATTTACTTTTTGATTATTACAACAGACGCAGAGAAATTCGAAATAATGACATTTTTCTTTTTTTTTTAATTTGTACGTGCATAAAATCAAAGATTTTTTTTAAGAATATCATATACTTTCTGTGAAGTATAATGAAAAATTAAGTGGGCAGTAGAATCGAATTACTTAGAATTTACTAAAGGTTAAGTAATTAGTTACAAAATTGTTTGATCCTTTTGAAATATCTGCTGATGTTATTGTAATGCGATGTTACCTAACCTGTACTACTCGAAAATACATAAAATGAAAACTTTGTGGTGTCTATAATTAATTATTTAATATTAACTAAATTGCGTTTATTAAGCAGACATTTTGGCACGTTAAACACAGAAAAAATTTAATTCCAAAATTGTTTTCTCATATTATACTGATATTGCATTCTTTAATAGATTGAAATTTCTAATTATTATTAGCTTTGATTTAGAAATTCTAGCTTTATTTATTAATTTCTTAGAGTATTTTTCAATGAATTAAGTATTAAGATTTATTTAATAGCAAGCCTCCTTTCAAAGAAAAAAAATTAAATTTTGTTAAGGTTACAGTTGAAAAATAAATGCATAAAATAAGATTTTCTTTATACATAGGTAATTTTAGTACCTACGGAACTTGAAATTCAACTTTTAAATCAAGATTTTTTAGTTATTAGACTAACTATTTATTGTAGAACTCTGGATTGGAATAAGGTATATTTATATACATATATAATTCTAATTTCAATTGTAATTAATTTCCAAAATTCTCTATTATTTTAGCCCATAGTAACTTCATTCTAAAATGCTCTCTTATTTCCTGATCCTATTCCACTTTTTCTATTTAATAAATTAAATGAAGTTTTGTATAATACTATGCCATTACATGACAAGTAAAGGGATAGAGATTAATTAAAATGATTTATGAGAAGGTTTTGAACTTTATGTTTATAGTTTTAGTCCTAAATGTTTTAAATGGCATCTTCAAGCTTTCAATTATTATTTCTATTTGCAAGTTTTTCTTTGATACTTTAGAATTTTGCATTTATTATTTTGATTACCAAGATTTCCATTTAAAAAGCTTGAATCATATTTTTATTATTTTTAATCCCAAATATTTTTTTTAAAAAAAATCACAACTATATGGAAATTTTATTTGGTGGAAATTGTCATAATGTAATTTTATTTTACAACTCAATATTATAATTTATAATTTAATAATCTTGTTGAGTCTTACTTTCTAACATTTAAAAATAATATATGCAAATATACTATTGACCTTCCAAGCCAAATTAAGTTCATCTAATGAGTTTAAATAGAAAAATGAGGCCGGAATGGCCTGGTTGGTAGAGCGTTGGACTCATACTCTCAAAACATACCCCGAGTGTAATGGCGGATGGCACTCGTTAAATCTGTTCGTGGTTTCAGTTTCCTCCATGACATGAAGATCTGAGATGAAACTGTTCGAGGTCTAAATTACGATCTGAGATGAATGAATGAATTGGCATGACTGAAGTCCGCCCCCTAAAAAGGGCTGTGACGTGTGAGTAATAAGCCGTGCTCTTGGCACTAGATGGCGCTACGTGTGAAACAAAGAGACGCCTTTCTTAGGCTTAAAATCTGCTTATCGTATCAGCGGGGGCTTTCCCTCGGCAAGTGTCATTATTCACAACAACAACATATAGAAAAATAATCCAAATTATTGTTTGTACTAAATAATTTATTTTATATTTTTTTCTGTTGATTATTTGAACTTGTATGATATTTCTACAAATATAATTCTTGGTATTTTTATAGTTCTAATATAGGATAATAAAGGAATTTGAACGATGAGTTTGATGATGAATTTTTGAATTAATGCTTGTATAATGTAAAGGTTAGATAAATTCAGGTTCTTCTACTAATATGTAGTTAAACTTAGATATCACTTTCCAATTGCATTTAAATATTTTATTTCTTACTTGTTCACCACTATAAGATATGCTATGTGTCAAAGATCCCTGACGCACTTCCACGTCTTGCGGAGGGGGGGGGAGATGTAATGATGTTTTAAACTCTAATTTCAATTGTTATTAATTTCAAAAGTTTTGTCTTAATTCAGCCTGTATTAACTTCATTCTAAAATTTTCTTTTATTTCCTGATCCCATTCCACTTTTTCTATTTAATAATTCAAATGAAACTTTGTAAAACACTGCAGCATCAGTCCACTCGTCGAATGAAGGAACAGATAATTGTGATATAAACAGATTCTTCTGGATCCCTGCGTTTCTTTTGTCAAGGTCAACATTGTGAGAATTTCTCTGAAAATTCTCACAATGTTGATACACACACAATATATAATATAAATTATTCGATTTAAACAGATAGCAGAGTCGTGGCCGAAATCATGGAGAAGACAGGTTAAATTTTTAAGTTCGTTTTATTCCTTCACGGAAGTAGGCATTATTTACAAGTGAAAGCTACGTGCACAACACCAAACTACTCAACACGGAATTGACGAAAAGGCTAATTGTAAAAAAGGGATGGGAAATCATTATGCCTGATCTTAAATCCCAAGACTTTGATAAGGAGAGTATTTTTATAGAGCTTATAAAATCAGGTTTCGATGGCGATTTCCGTGACACACGAATAAGAGGCAAGGGAAACATAGGGATCTTTTTAGAGGTATTTTGTGTAGGTCAGCAATTTTCATCCTCTTGCGCAGAGCGTGGAAATCTCGTCTTTTATTTGATTCGGCAATTTTACTAAGCCTCTGTTGAATTAATTAACTTGGACAAGTGGAATGGATCAGGAAATAAGAGAATACTTTAGAATGATACTACTATGGGCAAAATTAAGATAAAGCTGCGGGAATTAGTAAGAGTTTAAATAAATGTTAAAAATAGCATTACACACACACACACACACAGTTCTTACTTTCAATTTATATTTGGAAATTGAAAATATTTATATTCAGTCAAAAATAATTGTTTTCAAACACCAATAAATTGGTAATAACTAAGCTAATATTACTTAAAAAAATATTTAAAAAAAAACTCTGTCAATAAAATCGCATTATAAATCAATGAACATATATATAATATACACTTCCTTATAGACTTCAATAATACCTACATGATTACTCAATTGGAAAGAGCACATTGATTCTTATTATGTCACAATGGAGTGGTTTCCCGCAATTATTAATCAGATTAGATTGTCTAATCCCTTTCGATTCATGAGGCAAATTGGACAGAGAGCCTGATCCGGATGAAATTCGGAGCCTACTTAAAAGCCTGACCGCAGACCCAATTTGAATGAGGCACCGCTCCGAAGTAGTGCGATTTGTATCGAATAGATTCAATTAACTTTTGAAACGGACAGTTCGGGAGCATATAAACGCAGAAGTAGTGTCGTGCCAGCGTTGGAACAAAATAGAGTCCTTTTATTGATTTTGCGGCAGTTTTCCTCTACGTGATTGATTATTATATAACATTTATGATAGTCTGAAATCAATCTCCAATCTTAAAGAAAGCTTCATTTTGATTAGTTCAAAAAATTCAATTTGTATTCAAAACAATATTCTATATTTAAAAAGTGTTATCCTTATTATTTAATATGTTATAATATTTGAATAATAGGAATATTTAAAGAAATAATAATAGTATTGCAATTTATGCAATAAAAAGAATGTAATAAAATGGGTACTACATATTAGACTATCCAACTTTATCGCCAAATTTGAAGTCTTCCCCAATGAGTTGCTAAACCTCCAATTCTGGCAATCCGGCAATGGTGTAATCCCTTGATTTTTATTGCCAAATTTAAATCAGTCGCCAATGAGTTAACCGTTGGCGAACACGGTCTAATGCGTAAGTATCATAAAATGTAATTGAGTTGTAATGAGAATATTTTTTTAAAGAAGCTTCTATAGTGATACTTATAAGTTATTTTATTAAACAGTAATATATATAATTATATTGTTATTAATGAGAAAAGGTTTGACCATTTGTTTTCTGTCTTTCTTAATAAAACATTTGATAAATTGCTTTAACTTATTTTTATTGAATAATTGTGCCCAATTTATTCTAAACATTGTTCTTTAGAATGTTAATTGATTGAATTAATTTTTTTCGAGTTTGAACAATGTAGTCAAAAACTATTATCCAAAATTTAAATTTCAGTATTCACAATAAAAAAAAATCTTTTTCCTGGTACCAATTTAAGAATCATGTGAAAGTTTGATGCAGTCAATTGTAATTCATATAGGCAATTTGTAAATATATTTTTGCCTGATTTCTGTCACCCTAATATAATATTGTCCCGTAATTGAAAACTTTTTTCCCTTGTTTCATTAACTACATGATCACTTGACTTTTTATATTTTTTCCCATTGTTTAGAGACAAAAAAATACTGTTTCTGTTTATTATGTGTGTTGTGTAAGGGATCTGTAAAAATACAGTTACATTATCACGAAATATGGAAGACAGATAAGCTGTATATTTATGTTTTTAATAATATCGCTGGTGGGACTGTTCTCCATTGGAATGGTTCATACACAATGAAAAGACCATATATAAGGAACAGTTGAAATAGGATTAAGCTTTCCATATTTTTGTAGTCTCTATACGAAATTTGGTTTCATTTCATTCATCAGTTTTAGCAGCGGTATCCTCCAAAAGAAAATGGCCACCCTTGATTGTTGGTGTTACTAAGGGCATTTTATAAGCCTTCTGACAGATCTGTCAGCGATTTTAGCTGAGTGAGGGTCTCTTGTTTTTAAAGTAGAGCCAGCTAGGGTCAAGAGTACAACTTAACTACTTCATGCGTCACATTCTCTTCGACAACCCCTTTCTATAGGGGAGCACATTCAGCCACCTCACAAATTGACCAAAGAAGAATAACCATGCCCAAACCGGGCTCGTGCCCTAGACCCCCCCCCCAGATCACGGGGAAGACGCGATACTCCTATGTCAAAGAGGCCGGTGGTCACCCCCTATAATCACTATTGCTAATAATAATGAATGTGAATCTTGATGCATTACAGATCAGATTATTTGACTTACATCAAGAAGTTTTGGACAGACAAGGAGGATGCGAATATAAACTTTGAAAAAAAAAATTGTTTTTTAAATGTTAAATATAATCTTTATTAGTTCAAACTAAATTTTGCTTCTTTTCCGTGATAATTTCCGAAAATATCACGCCACAAAAATGGAAGTTTACAAAGTTTCAAAATTTAAAATAAAAAACTTCGTTGTTAATTATATTAATTTAAAAGTCGATTAAAAGTTGCCTTATTTCCAATTATAAATTTTTGTACTGTTGCTCAAACCATTTTTTTTTGTTTTTTTTTAACCAAATGCTTATATACATTAATTTTTTCTATAGATGAAAAGTTAAGAAGAAAAATTCTGTTGAATGTCTGTGTAAATTACTAGACGAATAACAAAGGGTAATTACAGTTCTGCGTAAGTTAGAAAACAGACGGAACGAATTCAGTCGCGCTATGAGAGCAGAGGAATTGGTCTCCATTAGAAAGCTGCATGCACTCAAAGAACAGTATACATGTAAAAAAATTAAAATAACTCAACTATTAATTATCGTGGATGTTGCTGTTGTTTCTAATGGCACTTGTCATAGACAAACTCGCTGACTAATGTTAATGATTTTAAGCCGAAATGAGTGCTGCTTGTTTGCCCTCTAAGGCCAAGAGTGCGACTTAGCTACCACACATCGCATTCGCTTGCATAGCCCCTTTATACAGAGGGGCACACTTATATTTTTTTTACATATAGAAGAACAACCATGCCTTAACAGGGACTCCAACCCGGAATGCTCACATCACAGGGAAGGCGAGCTACCCCGATGCCAGGAAGCCGGCTAGTTATATCTAAACACTTTATATGAAATGATATATAACTATTATCCATAAGTTACCAAATGATTGCCAATGGCGATCAGCATTAAATAATTTTAATCTACCTGTGAATATTTAGATTGTATTAATGCTTTATTACAGTATGCCATACTCATAAACCTACTAATATTCTTCACGTTACATATAAATTATCATAAAATTGGCACTTGCTGTTGTTTTTTTCAAACAGTACTAACAAAACAGACCTCAAACTATAATTGAAAACAAGATAATGCTAAAACACACTATCGAAGTGCCTAATTGATTCGATCGTTGTGAATCCAATTAATCGAATGAGAACTCCTGCGCATCTAATTATGGCTGAGTGAGGTGGAATCTCGAATTTATTAATCGGATTCGACTCTTTAATCCTCTCTGATACAGATGGCCGGTCGGAGGGCATTCTAATCCGGATGAAATTCGGAACCTACTTAAACGCTTGACCACAAACTCAAATTGGATGAGAGAACACTGTAGCTAAATAATTTCAATTCCAGATCTTCAATTAAGTTTTGAAATATGATTTAGGATTACGTAAGGTATATCTCTGTGACACTAGTGTTTAGAAATAACTTGAGATCTTTTTAAAATTTGCTGTACTTTCATCCTATAGGATCCCACAATTCCAATGAACAATATTGAAGAATATTGTTTGATATCATATTATTCAATATTCAACATTATTATACAATATACAGTTATTATTTAATTTCACATTGTTCTATCTGTACTTCTATTATACCAGCGTCCTGTCACCGAGGAAGCACGTCATCCTCGTGATCTGGGAGTCCCGGGTTCAAATCCTGATTAGGGTATAACTGTTCTTCATTGTACTATCTGTGAGGTGTGCGATTGGGCCCACCTGTAAAGGGAGGATACGCAAGTGAATGTGATGACTCTACAACATTATACATTATTACGAATATTGTTTAATAATACTGCTCAATTCAATAAAATTTTGTATTATTGCTAATATTGTTCATCATCATTGTTCATTATTATAGTGAAGAAAATTGTTCTATATTCAACAATGATACACATTATTAAAACTATTTTATAATATCTTACAATATTTTATATAATGTTTGAAATTAAGTGTGTGTTTCTAGAAAGTTAACTTCTTTACTTTCCGTTAAATTGCAAAGCTAAAAGTAATGTTGAAATGGAAATAAAGATTTTAGTGATTTCCTATAAATACATGATTTGATGATACTTTATAAATATTTATCATGTGGTGTCCTGGCTCAGAGGTAGCGCGTCTTCCTCGTAATCTGGACGACCCAGGTTCGAGTCCAGGTTAGGGCATGCTTATTCATCTGTGTGATCTCTGTGAGGTGTGGGAATGTGGCCCCCTCCCTGTGAAAAGGGGCTGTGCAAGCTAATGTGATGACAGTGTAGCTAAGTCGTACTCGTGGCCCTAGTTAGAACACCTTCAAAAACAAGAAAAGCTCATTCAGCTTACAATCGCTGGCGACCTGACTGCTGAGTTTTTCCATGGCAAGTGCTTATGATCAGTAACAACAACAAAAAAATACTAATATAATAGATGTGAATGTTTGGATGGATGGAAGGGTGAATGACGTCGGAAGAGATGAACGAAATTTGATGAAATTTGGTAGAGATAGATTATAGTCTAGAATAGGACATAGACTACTATTTATTATGGTTAACTGAGTAGTTAACTTTTTAATGATTACAAACTAGCTTTCCCTAAAAATATGTCGCATTCCATTTCTCCACTATCAAATGAGTAAGACTTCAGTTTTGTCCCTCCCCCTCTATTGAGGTTAGGCGGAGAATGTTTTATACCGATTACTTCAAACGAATTTGTTTATTTTCTTAGTGTTTGATGCATTTAAAATTAGACATCGTTAATTAATTGAATTATCGGATTCCTTTTGAAGTACTTTTAGATAAAAATGAAACATAGTAAAGGAAAGTAAAAATTTCTAATCTGTATTGCGTTACCCCAACTGGCCTAGAAAATTCAAGCCTTTGCGTCACTCCAATTTGCGATAAAAATTTACTCATGAACAGTGTGTGGTAATTGTCGACAACTGTATTTCCATTTTAATCAAAAGTTAATTTTTTTTTAACAATACAGTTGTTTGTTTCATGTATACACCGTAAATAAATGGTTTTTAGGTAAGTTATTTGCTTTTTCATGCGTACGAAGTCACAGGTAAAAGCTAGTAGTATATAAGCAGAACTATGAGTATATGGATGATATGTATAATCTAAAATGTATGTGTTAAGCTCACATTTGAATTAAGAATTAGTTAATGCCATTTTAATATTAGCCGAAACTGCTGGACTTTACGTGCAGTGTGCCTAACTAAATTGAATAGACAATTTATATGATAACAATTGAATTTTTAAATTTTTAATTTGAATTTTAATAAGGAATTAGAAACATTGAATTCTGATCAAACTGATCATAATGAACTGCTTTCTTAAGACGATTTTATATATTTAATTCTAAATACCTTAATTCATATTACACTTACCATACAGTACACAAATTTATTCAGTTAGACTTATATCATGTTTAAATTGATTGCTTTTAATTTCTTGATGTTTAGAATTCGGGTACAGAATTATTCCATTTGTAAATACAACTGAATATTTACAAATGGAGTATATGTTGTTTGTATTATTCATTAACTGCTGTATTACTGAGTAATACAAACTTTTGATGCTTTTAAAATTATTTATAAATAAAAAGTTTGACAGCCTTTTCATTTTTTATTTATGTATATTCAGAAGTAATAAACCAAGGGATTTTTCTTTTTATTCTTATTGGTTTTAATGGTAATTCAGTGGAAATTTAATATATTGAACAACAAATGATTATAAAGTTTGCGTATTGAATTCATTACAAAAACAATACATTTAAAAAATAATTTTAAAAAGCATAAATAAAAAATATATATTTTAATCAATATAATCTAATTTTTTTAAAAAAAGCTACTTTGTTTTAATCAAAAATAATAATGCAAAAATAAAATCTATAAAGCATGAAATGTCGAAAACAAAGCCATTAAGAGATTTAACTGTGATGAACATCTTAAGCCTGGATATTCATTAAAAAAAATTAAGAATTAATATGAAAGTGATTAAAATTTATTTTCCTTAGAGTTCTTAAATCAGCATCCCACCGGCTTAGTTGATTTTGACTCAGACATTTTCGTTTAAAAAATACTTTCTATTTTTTTAACAAATTGTTTCTTAAACAATTTGTTTATATTTTTTGATTGATTTCTGGAAATTTTTTGAAACCCAAGACATGAAAAAAATTAGTTAAACCTGCATAACAAGTTGGATGATATTTTAATATTGCAATTTCTAAACTAGACAATTCCATGTCATCTCAATGGCTTCTTCAAAGCATATTACATAATGAACAATATCTACTTCTCGTATTGAGGCTAAAATAATACAATCAAAAGTTTTACTTTACAACCGAATTTGCTCGTAGAAAGAGTGAAAAGCTTTTTTGAATTTTAGCAATGCAGACAGTAAAAAGTTTCAAGCAATTTTTACATTCATCCCGACTTTATCAGAGAAGTTTCATGAAAGACACAGAAAAGATAAATAAAGTAATACTACGTAAGATTCTAATCTAATCTGAAATTCAAAATTTCTTACTGAAGTCGTTTTTTCTTAAATTTTCAAAATTTCTTACTGAAAAAATTCAACATTTCTTACTGAAGTCATTTTTTCTTACATTTTCAAAATTTCTTACTGAAAAAATTCAAAATTTCTTACTGAAGTCGTTTTTTCTTAAATTTTCACAATTTCTTACTGAAAAAGTTCAAAATTTCTTACTGAAGTCGAAATTCCTTACTGAAAACGTTTAACAAAACTAAAAATAACCATCGTGGATGGTTTTGCAGAAACTTTTTCGCATATTCAATAATATCCGTGTATTCCTCCAAAAAACTGTGGATCTTCAGCATATTACTGTGAATGCTTTTAGGACTCATATTTTTGGCTTCAGAATCTCTCACAAGTATTCCTTGTATTAGGAAAAAAATAAAATGATTGCATTATTTGTTTGAAATTGTCGAAGGATAAATACGAAAAAGATTGCTGTAGAGAGAATTTTAGATATTCTTGGCTTTAATACTGTTAGTTTATAATTATCAGAAAATCGAATGCATAATTTTTGACCGTTTAACCTTTTGCAATCCGAAAAATAATTGGATGCAAAATTATTCACCTAATACAAAGATTTATTTATTGCTATGAAAAATGAATATTTATAATTCTTTTAAGTCGAATTTCTTTAAAAAATTAATCTACATCTCTTAACCATTATGTAGACATTTTTAAAAATTAAATTTTAAAAAATACATAAATAAAACTTTAAAATGATGCACAGTCTTGAATGTCGAGTCACACTCGACATCGGACCGCAAAGGGTTAATATCGAAATTGGATACAGAATAACAAACACAGGCATAAGATGGCATTGCAGCATCATTTATTTAAGTCTCTGCATTTTTGAATGCTCCCGTCTATTCATAAGCAAAATCATAGACTGGTATATAGTCAGCTGTTTGATAAATTTGAATCCAAATTTAATACTGATCTACATGTACATTTTAGATGATAAATTTGATCCAAATACAAAGCTGATCTATATTTTAGACGATAAATTTGAATTCATATTTAATACTGATCTACATTTTAGACAATAAATTGGATCCGAATATAATACTGATCTACATTTTAGACGATGAATTTGATTCCAAATT
>JAOUZG010006964.1:2622378-2644868 GCA_026289955.1 Argiope argentata | reverse complement strand
TCTACATTTTAGACGATAAATTGGATCCAAATATAATACTGATCTACGTTTTAGACGATAAATTGGATCCAAATGTAATACTGATCTACATTTTAGGCGACAAATTGTATCCAAATTTTATCTATCCATTTCTTTATATATTATTAAATTATTGAATTCTCTTGTGTTCGGACAACTTTCTTATGAATGAATTTTTTTTTTCAAAATGTGGTAGAAACCTACAAATTTGGTTCGAAACCAAAGAGTCAAAGTTCATCTTTCAAGCTTAAAAAGATGTTGAATTATCATACTAGCAGGTTGACTGACGGATTTAATTTGAAAAATATGTCTTTTAGACTCAGGGTGGTTTAAAACGTAAAGATTCGTCAAAATCTCCTGTTAGAATTATTTTGATTAATACAGTATTTTTCATTTTTATGTTTTGTAAAAAAATGTAAGAAAATTATAGAAGGTTATTATCACATTATTATAAAATTTCATAAAAAGAATTTAGTGGCTTATTTCCGTAATAATTGAGTAATCCTATTATTTACAAAATGCCATTAATGAGAGCATACAATTCTCAGAAGCATGGGGAAGTTTTTTAAATGATTATTTAATTGTGCCAATTTTTTGTAATCGGAAAACGATACAATTTTCAAATGCATGGGAAAGTTTTTAAATGATTATTTAATTGTTTTAAGTTTGTGTAATTGGAAGACAATACAATTTTCAGACCCATCGGAAGGTTTTTGAGTGTTTATTTAATTGTGGCTTTTTTTGCAATCGGAATATAGTGCAGTTTTCAAATACATGGTAAAGTTTTTAAGTGAATATTTAATTCTGCCAATTTTTTGTAATCGGAAAACAGTACAATTTTCAGATGCATCGGAAGGTTTGTGTGCGATTATTTAATTGTGACCTTTTTTGTAATCGGAATACAGTGCAGTTTTCAAATGCATGGTAAAGATTTTAAGTGAATATTTAATTCTGCCAATTTTTTGTAATCGGAAAACAATACAATTTTCAAATGCATGGAAAAGTTTTTTAATGATTATTTAATTGTTTTAATTTTTTGTTATCGGTAAGCAATACAATTTTAAGATGGATAGAAAAGTTCGTGAGTGATTATTTAATTGTTTTAAGTTTTTGTATTACGTATACAGTACAATTTTCAGATGCATGAGAAAGTTTTTAAGGGATTATTTAATTGTACATATTTTTTGTAATCGGAATACAATACTGTTTCCAGACTCATTGGAAAAGATTTTTTAACTGTGGAAAGTTTTTATAATCAGAATAATGTATTTAATTACTTTAAAGGAGCAATGCGAAGATTATAAATGAAATATAAAGTCCGAATCTTTTATTTTATTGCTTTTAAGAAGCACTTAAAAATTTGAGGAAGAGAATTATAAAGACCATGATTATATCTTACTAAGCGTTTTTGCCTCAAGATGGTGAAAGGACACTGCACAGAAATATATTGCATCCTTAAAATCAGGAATTATTAGAATACAAAGTTGTTTATATAAGAAACTACAGATGAATATTTTTTTCGAGAAAAGGCTTCACAAAATAAACTAGGTCAAACCTCTTCTCTGAGATTAGAGCGTGATCCCCGCTTATTCATAGATATGGCTTCAACATCTCTCAATTTACAAAAGCATACTATTAGTAATTTGCTTTAAGGGAGAATTGTCCAAATCTTTCTTTTTAAAGTGCTTTTTTCGGCTCATAAAATCACAAAATAATGTGCAAACTTTGGAAGGATCTTCTGTATAAATAAATGGGCAGTCGTTAACATTTTATTTGGTTTCGTCTTTTTTTATCCTCTATTTTCAAGCTTTTTGTTTTCGGTCGTTATTTTTTTTTTCTGTTCTTTTTGCCATTATTGTTTGCTGTTGATTTCATACTTTATCAAAATAAAAACATCCTACAAAAGTGGGTTTCTTCGGAATTTGTAGGGTAAAAAACTTCTTTTTAAGAATTTTTTTTTCTTAACTTTTTGCTTCTCTCTTTTTAAATTTCTGCTAAAATATCCTAAAACATTTAGGAATAAAGTTTTGCACACAAAGAAGTGACCAACTATTCCACAATGCTGTCTTTTTTTTTGTTTTTTGCCTCAAAGAAGAATGACCAAAAAAGAATAACTTAAGCTGGATTATACTAATTAATTTTTCACTAGAAAATTAAACCTTGCATTGTTCTTATACATCTAAATCATGCTACTGATTAAGAAAATTACGGCTAGTTTAAAAGTTAGAAAACTCTTAAAACCAAAATTGTATTCTTAAAATTATAAACTTCGTAAACTCTATTGGCTAAATTAAGGATTTGCTATTTTTTGGAAACTATAAGTAATTGCCACTAAATGTTTTAACTAGATTCAAGACAACACAAAACTTCTAAATATTAACTTTTAAAGATAATCAAGCAGTAGAGTATCATATTTTTTAATGTTTAAACAATTTTTAAAAAATTATTGGATGTTGTATTTATCATCTTTAAACATAATTTTTCTACTCGACTATTTTCAAAAATTCCTGCGATTTTTAAACATATTAATTTTACATACATTTTACTATCATTTAATGAAACCGCATTTTTTTAAAAAAATTAATTTTAATACAACAAATAAAATTTAAACGCAATTTAAGAGAAAATCTTGGTAAAGTATGTATGACCAATGGAGTAATATGAATGGGGACTTATTACGCTGAGATCCTCACCAGGTGGCGCTTTTATGTGTCCAACAATTTTACAATAAATAATAATATCTCGTTATCTAAACTAAAATTAATTCTCGCAATCTGAGCAAGAACGTAGAAATTCGAGAGGAGCTTCAGCAGCTATTGTATATAGCAGTGTCGTAACTAGAATTGCGCGCATTTTGTTCTTATTCCAATTATTTGAACTTTTTAGAAAAATATTATTATTTACATTATAACTAAAAAAATTAAACATATGATTTTTACTAAGAGTTTCAGTGCACGCTAGAGCATTCCCAAGAGAAAGGAGAGATAATAGCTTTTTTAGATATAATCGGATGGTAAGCGGCACAACAATTACAGTCTCCACGGAGCCTGTTGTTTACATATTTATTGTTTTATCGTATATATATGTATATACGATGTATGATATATTTATAAGATTTATGATAAGTATATAGAATTTATGATAAGTATATAGAATTTATAATAGGTATAAATGATTTATGATTGATATATACGATTTATAATAGATGTATATGATTTATGATGGGTATATATGATTTATGATAGATATATATGATATGATAGGTATTCTCCACAGCGGCATATTTAAATTACAATAAATTATAACTTTAAAATGTGTAATTCATTATTCCTCAAATTTGTAACGGGACTGCATAATCCTTTGAAACCAAAAATTAATTGAATTTCTCCATTGACTCGTATTTAAATTACGAAAGTATAATAATTGTGGGTTGTGTAAATACAAGTGAACAAAATTTTAAAACTATATGTCATCAAATAAAGGAAAAATCGATTACACAGCCCATCATTTCAAACATGAAACACGTCAAGTGAAATGAAAATATTAAAAATGGTAATTAAATCTTTGTGAATAAATACTTAAGCTTCTTGTATTCAAATAATAAATGCTGATTTTTTAGAAAGTATGTTACCATAATTTTGAGTATTTACAAGTGTTTTACTGTATTACACAATTTTTTATTACATATATCAACTATTGCATTAATTTGAAGAGAGTAAAAACTGTAGAATAAAAATATATCAAAATAACTATCTAAATTAAAAATTGATAAAAGTTGTTATTATCAAGCTAAAATATTTAAAATTTTGTGAAAACTTTTTATTAAATTATTTCATGACGTTTGGAATGCTATAAGTTTAATAATATAGTTATGAAATGCTAATTTTTTAAAAAAAAAACTAAGTTTTCAAATTACATCGCTGTTAATGATGCCATCCTATATTTTATACTGATATATACAAAAAAAAATTGATAAATATTTTTAATTTTTTCACGAACTCATTCTTCTTAACAATGGCATTATAACAATAATTAAGGTGATCAAGGGCCTTTAAAATGACTTTTTGCAATTTTTACCTTAGCAATTTGAAATGTTACAGGCATTAGTAGTAACACTATAGGAGATTTGTGTATCACTATAGGATGATACACAAAATTTTAAAGCATTATATTCATTTATTTATGAGTTATAGGGGTTAATATAATATAATATAATATAATATAATATTAGCGATAAATAAAGTTAATGAAAATGTCTCATGAGCTTCAAATTTGTTCGAAAGAATTCCAATTTTTATTATTATTTACTTTAATCCTTTTGAAACAAAAATTGGGATAAATTTTGACTTTAGAGTACGAAATATCAAAATTAACCGATGTAATAACTCAAAACAACTTTTAAAAAAATTTAAATAGCTAAAAAAGAGCTTTCGAACAAATTTGGAGAGCCTGGAACATTTTTAATTAACGTTATTTATCGCTTTTATATTATATAACCCCCAACTCATAAATAAAATAATGCTTTAAAATTATGTGTGTCATATCCTATAGTGTTACTCTTAGTGCCTGTAAAATTTCACATCGCTAAAAGGAAAATTGCAAAAAGTTATTTTAAAGGTCCCTGGTCTCCTTAATTATTCCATGTCAAAACTATAAAAATAATAACTGTCATAATTTAATATTTGACATGAAACCAAAATTATTAACAAGTGAATTATTTTATAGCGTATAAGAATTTTTACGAAGTTTTATGAAAGTGTTTCCAACGAACTTTATAAAACTTTAGAGGAAAATCCCTTATAATACTATCTTGGCACTTTTATCTTCTAATATATTAATTTTCTTAAACCAAATGAATTTGTACTTGGATTACTTCCAAATAAAAAATATATTTGTTATTTTGACAAGTTTATAAAATAATTTTTAAGCTGCATAACTGATGTCACAATCTCAATCAATATGCAAATGAATTTTTGCAAATATAAACTCATTAAATTGTTGTCTTACTGCAAGAAATCCACTAAAAAGTTTTTAGTTTATATTTATTCGTCTTATTTAGATTACTGTCTAGACAGAAAAATTAATGTTTATTTAATGGAAATATACTTCAAAATTTTAACAACAGACTTTAAAATATGTTGTGTTTACCTTCTGGTCTGAATTAGTTCTAAATGTCACATGATAAATGTTTTAAGGAAATATCGGATATACAAAGCTTATTTTCGATTTCCAATAAAATCACTATTTAAACAAAAATCATATTATTTTACAATTTACCAGTATTAAGAATAGTTAAATCTATGCTTTAAGAAATAAAGGCGTTATCATAAGATATGTTAAAATAAAGGTTAAACTTTGAAAATAGTGGTACAAAAGCTTTAGTTGAGAAGAAAGAAAAATTCTAGATTTTTAATGAATTGAATTAACTAGTTAACTTTTGAATTTTGTAAATTTGAAATTTTTTTATCTACTATAACAAGCAAAATTTGGTTCAATTGAGCCCAGTTTTTTATGATGAGACGTGAAAAACATTTTTTTAATACAAACACACAACTTAAAGAACTTGTATTAATATTAAGATTACTGATAAATTGTAAATAAGGTAATTTAATAATTTAATTACTTTTACCTAATGCAAAGAAGAAGTCAGGATTCTATTACAAATATTTGTGTTGTTGTTGCTGTTACTTATGGCACTTCCCATGGACAAGCCCCTGGCTGATACAGCAGCAGATTTAAGCCGAAAGGAGCGTCTCTTGTTTTTGAAGTAGCACCAAATAGGGTCAAGAGTTCGATTTAGCTACACACGCACCACATTTGCTTGCGCAGCCCCTTTTTACAGGGAGGCATAGTCACGCATCCCACAGATAGCACACAGAAGAACAACCATGCCCGAACTGGGATTCGAACCCGGGACTCCCAAAGCACGAGGAAGGTGTACTACCTCTGTGCCAGAAAACCGGCACAAATGTTTGTAAATTGTATTAAACTACTAACAAATTTTAAACATACTAGGATTACATTGTTATATAAATTGTACTAAATTCTATGCAATAAAATATTGCATTAGTTCCTACTTCAGAAGTAACATTTGACTCTATTTTTAACTGTACCAACAATAACATCCCTCCTGCTTCTGTGTGTTGGTACACTGTAGGTCAGGTTGTTTGACCAACTGTTATGAAATTCAGCACATATTTATTTTGGAGCGTAGGAATTTTTTTTCTATCAAAATTTAAATGAGAATTTTTATGAATTAAAAAATAGTTCCAAAATAATTCAGCAAAAAAATTATCAGCTGGATAATTCCAAAATAATTCAGCAAAAAAATCATTTGAATAATAAGCAGAATTGAAATAAGACAACTGTAAGAAAATGCCTTTAATATCAACCAATTTATTGGAATCATGGAAGTTATGTTTTATCAAAAATACTCATCAAAAATTAAAATATAATTAATATTTCAAGAGAATCCTTTATTATTCTAAAGAAATAAGCTAATAATTGAATTCATACATGTAAATTTGTTGGCGTCGTACAAAGTCGGCCATTTAATTTAGAAATATCATTGATACCAACCAACTACCAACATACACATACACGTATTCGTCATTAACGATTGGTTGTAATTTATTAAAAGTATATAAGAAAATGGTGAAAAATTAAATTAATATTACATGTACATATTGAAGAACAGATGCTTCAAACTTCAAGCTTACGAAAGCATTGCTATGGCTGTACCTATCTGCAAATTACATGTCGTTTCTCTCACATACGTCACAGATGCAGATAATATGTAAAAGAATACCTATAATTTTTTGCACTGCACGCTTACTTGAAGTATGTCTTTTCCTGTACTAAATTTTATATGAAATAATAGGAAATACAATAGTCCCGGGTTCGAGCTCCGGTTCGGGCATGGTTGTTCTTCTATGAGATGTGTGAATGCCCCCCCCTGTAAAAAGGAACTGTGCAAGCGTGTGTGTGTGTGTTTCATCCTCATATGAGCTAGAAGTCGGACTTCTGCCCTCGGGTTCTCAGAGTTACATTTACCCTCAGAAGCTACTGCACCCCTCTTTCCGTAGTAATAAACGGACACGACATCATCATAGGAAATACAATGGCTATTTGATGCTAGTACCGTACTCTTTAAGAAATTGTCGATATGCTCTAAAGTCAATTCATGATAGCATTTGGATATATTTTTGTTTTCTACCATTAAAAGAATTGACAAAATACATAACGACGGAATGAATAAAGTTATATAATGGACTATAATAGTAGGTCATTAAGAATTAAACTACTGAAATAAATATCAATTATGTTTTATAAGAATTTTGATTAAAACGCATTACTTTTAAAATGGTTAAAACAATATTCAAGGATAAAAAATGCTATTGAGAGGCTCAAAGAATTGGAAAAATCAAAAATTATTTGAAATTCAAAAAAAATCATTAAAATCATTTAAAACTGGAGAAATGTTGCTTATATAAAATTAATCGAAAAATAATTTTATTGTCATTCGCTATGTAGTAAAGAAAGATTTTAAAAAATAAAAATAAAATTTAAATAAATTCTTTTAATCTTAAAAATTCCCCTGCTAATTAAAAATGTTTTTCAATAATTGAAAAGATTATTTTCTTTCTATCGAATGATATTATTTTATTTTTAAACGGCCCTTAAAGTATTCATGTTTTAACTTACAAACGAATAATTTATGTAACTATTTATCAAAAGCATTATATTCAAATTTAATGCTTTAAACTTTGAAATTCATTTAAATACAAAAATATGATTTACAAATTTCTGGAAAAGTGATAACCCTCCTGAACAATTATTAGAAAGTAAGCCATAAAATACACTTAAAAAACCATAAAATAAACTTTAAATTTCTGTTAAAGTTAAAGTAAAACCAGAAATATCTTCGCTCATATATATTAAATTATAACTCATATTAATACAGAAGGCGAATTTCTGTTAAATTTTCAAATAAATAAATAAAAATAAAACGCATATGAGCTGCTAGTAATATAAACAGTAGTCTTTGCTGAATATATACGGCAGGAAAATGCAAATTATATAAACGTAACTGTGAGGACCTCTCTTTATCTTATATTATAATACGAGGAATGGTTGTCAAGTCGAAAATCGCCCCAGAATTAATAAACTCCAGTAAACTTGGGGGTCTGGGGTTTTTGGCCTCGAGGAATCGATTGACGCCGGTTTTGAAGCGCTACGGTTGAGCAGTTCGGAGTTACAGATAGGATATTTTCAAACTTTATTAGTTCGCTATAAGGGCTACTTAAATTTTCAAGTGGTAACGTGCTGCCATCTATAGCCAATATGCCATCTATATCAATATTCATATATATTTTTTTTCATTTCATGCAGACACGTGATGAAAATTGCATTTTTATATGTTTAATGCGCAATAATAATTTATTTTTTTTTAAATTTGAGTTTTTGTCAATCTGATGGCAACATATTAATAAGATAATTTTTTCCCTTTTACTCGTAACGCATGCTTGGAGCTTAAGTTTTAATTTTATCTTATACTATAATACGAGGAATGGTTGCCAAGTCGAAAATCGCCCCACATTTCCGACATTTCAACGAGTTAGCTTCGATACCTGTTTTCTCCGAGCGGAGCTCGGTCACCCGCTGGTTTACCAATAAAATGAAAAACATACTTCTGAGATAATATTTTATTTGGTTTAGATATTTATAAAAATTCTACTTTTAAACCTCCAAAACTTTTACAAATTTTATTCCAAAATCGCTAAATGTTTAACAAAGCAAATAAACTAAATTGCCCGTGCTCGAGTGTTTTTTTTTATTAGTTGAACATATCTCCCACCCAATAAAGAAAATTGCAAAAAAATTATATGTTTGCTGACTGACTTTCATTTTTCAACTCCTTTCTAAAAACATCTTTATCGCTTTAATGAAGAAACGGCTAAAAAAAATTTTAAAAAAAGATGAACTTGAAAGCTTTATACTTTTCAAAGCAATTTCCAGTGTGTTGCCACCCGCGGGCTACCAATCTTTGAGAAATATATATTACCCGCAGAGTGTCATTACAAGATTTTTTTTCACCGAGGTAATTTAACTTCACTGTGACCGAAAGTTAAGTTTTGCGAGAAATCATCACTTGTGAGAATTATTGATTTGATAAGAATTTCGAAAAAAAGAATTAAAAAGAATATTTAATAGATAAAAAAATCCGATCATCATTATACTTAAAGAAGATGGTTTTCCAAGAAGTTGGGAGCATTTATACTGGAAATGCTACCTGCGAGATAAAAAATAAACGAAAGTTTTTGAAAATTTTAGAAATAATTTGTTTTTATTTTTTACAGCTGAATTTAATCAAATGGTAGCTGGAAAAATATTTCAATTTTGAGATAAAATAAATCTGTCTCTATAAAGAAAATGAAATCTTCGCTCGTAAATTTCAAGTTATCATGTGAAATCATTATTATTTTTAAGTAATTATTTATCTTAGTTAATTTATACCTTAACCAATTTAAACTTTTTCTATTCTCTCTCTCTCTCTGTATATATATATATATATATATATATATATATATATATATATATATATTATTATTATTTTAAGTCATTATTTGCCTTAATTAATTTATGTCATTAACTAGTTAGAAATAATTATGAAACTTCTCTATTGATCTCTCCCTCTATAATATATATATATACAGGTATATATAAAGATATTTATTTAAACTTCTATTTTCAATTTTTGTAGCTAGCAAACAAAGTTTTGGAGCTTGACCGATTTGGAGATAAAATAATAGCTATGATGTCACAGTTCCTCGTCAGGCTTTAAAAACGTATCTGCTGTCAAAGAATCATTTTAGTAATAAAGTAATACTTGTAAAAGCATGTCAACCTTTTCAAAACCCATCTACTCTCAAAGAGGTATACGCATTAATAAAGCCATACTGGTTAAAGCCTGTCAACCTTTTAAAAACGCATCTACTTTCAAAGAAGCAATGCATAATAATTATGCAATTCCGAGAAAGCAGGTAAAGATATTCTTTATCGGTAAAATTCGGAGATATCATAATCTCCTAAACAAAACAAAACCAAATCATGTTCTCACCTGATAATAAGCACCTCAATTCTCTATGTTAAATATTCAAACCTATTTAGAATTTAGAATTCGGAACAGCATTTTTTTAAAATTCCTTATATATTATTTATTTTTTTAGATTCTTTACTATAAGCAATAAAATCAAATAATTCATCTAACTGTCCAAGTAATATAATAATGTATTGCTTTAAAAAACCCATAGTGTAAATTGAATATGTTTTATGAAGAATGATCCAAAATTTACACAAGATTTGAATTTGTCATCATTCCTGCAGTAAAATGTTAGAAATCTTATTAAAAGTATATTTAATAGATTAATAAAATATTTTCATTGTTGAAAAATATTTAAAAAACAATGAAAGTCTGACGGTTACACACCGAAGATTTGAGAATAGGCTTCCTAGATGGTGGGATTATTTAGCACCACTGGATTTCTTCTTAGAGTGTTATTTGTTATTAGAGGTTTATAGGTTGTTATTTGAGAATTAACTCCCTAGATGGTGTGATTATTTAGCACCATTGGATTTCTTCTTAGAGTGTTATTTGTTATTAGAGGTTTGTAGGTTGTTATTTGAGAATGGGATCCCTAGATGGTGGGATTATTTAGCACCACTGGATTTCTTCTTAGGGTGTTATTTGTTATTTGAGGCTTATAGGTTGTTATTTGAGAATTAACTTCCTAGATGGTGTGATTATTTAGCACCACTGGATTTCTTCTTAGGGTGTTATTGGAGGTTTATAGGTTGTTATTTTAGATTTAACTCCCTAGATGGTGTGATTATTTAGCACCACTGAATTTCTTCTTAGGGTGTTATTTGTTATTTGAGGTTTATAGGTTGTTATTTTAGAATTGGCTAACTAGATGGTGTGATTATTTAGCACCACTGGATTTCTTCTTAGGGTGTTATTTGTAGTCAAATGTCTATGCTAACAAGCTCACAAACACGAGTGAAATGAAGTAGGAAATTTAACGCCAAATCCATTAAATTCAACCACATTTTTGCAAAATAAGAAAATTTTCAACAACAGAGTGTATATGTGATAACAAAGATGTATAAGTTGTTATTCCAAGCATAACCATATCCTGTGTACTTTAAGGATCAATAAAAGCATAACAATTTAAAGGAAAAACCTGTGTTTTTTTATGTATCAAATCCAGCGTTAACTCGTCGATCTATGGTGTAATTCTCAATTTTTACTAACCCTAAACTATTAGCTGTCAAATGTTTTTTTTAAAGATTGTCAATATTATACTGCACGAATGGTGGCGGATTCAAATCTTGCGTGAATTTCCAGACGAACTTTATAAACTTAAATAAGTGTACATTTTCTGTATTTGGTTCGTAAAATACATTAGTAGTTTTTATTTTATTTTTTGGCTGCTTCATATTCTTTTTTAGTTACTATAATTTATGCTACAGATTTTTTCTCAAGTTTTCCAATTTCTTAAACCATTTCTTTCAACAACAACATAAAAATTTTTTTCGATACATTAGCCTCAATTTGTAATTATTTTATTTTCCATCTAAGTGAATTCAGCACAAACATGAACTAGGATCTGATTCTTTTGTAGTTTCTATTGAATTAACATGGTTTAAAAATGCAAAAAAAATCAAAAATATGGCAAAATTTAAAAGGAAGATTGATAAAATTAGGTTTAATAAACATGGGTATCAGCATCGTCAAGAATATAAGAACAAAATATAGAGAAATCAAGATTTTCAATGATATAAAAACGGTTTTTTTCCTTAAATTTGAATTCTTAAGTATTTAAAGTTTTTGATTTAAATAAAATTTTGACTAAACTAAAGTAAAATCTACATGAGTGAAACGAAACTTATATAATATTGATAATATTTATAAAAATTCTTATTGAAAGTCAACTTAAACTAAAAGATTAAAATGAAATCTTCTATGCATATCTCAGTGCATCATGTCAGAACATAATTTATTGAACGATCAAGCACCACGTGCTTGTTCAACTTGAATTATATTTTTATTCATTTTAATTGCGTCATTGAATGAGTCCCTTTAGTATTGCAAATGATCCAAAAAACTTTGTCTCGCATTTATTTTTTAATTAAACAACACATTTCCTGATTATTTCATTTCATATAATCACGTGTTCAAAATGACATTTTTCAAGGTTTTATTTGTGGTAGTCATTAACTTATTTTTTTAAAATCAGAGCTTTTGTAAATGCAATGGCAACGCGCTATGAAAAGCTGATTTTTTTTGAGCATCTGATTGATAAAATTTAAATTTTTAACCTAAAGTTTTCTTATTTTTTGCCTACGGATTTTTGTTGACGCTCATTCCCAAAATAACATCATATTCTGACATGATAAAAAAAAATTTTGTTTAAATATCCATATATTATCTTTATCTCCTGTATCACTATAAACCCTTTTAATTTAGATTAAATTCACTTGTGATATATTCATTTAAAAAATGTTATCTCTCTATAATATATCGAAATTTTTAGGTTATGGTTTTCAGATTCTGAATGAAAAATTCTTTTAAACCCTTCCTCTTTTAATTTTATATTTCTTTTTATCTTCTCGTCCTCAAAATATACTTATTGAAAATTCTGTAATCATAAAAAATTCGACTGAAGGATTTAAATATTTTATCATGTTTGGGACTAGTAAAATAATGTAATTATGTTTTTTTTTAACTCTCTGTTTATATGATGACTGAAAATGCAAATACATCTGAAATGATTAAATTTAGCATGTAATTATTATTTAACAAGAACAGATTCAAACTTAATTTTAAACTAAGTACGTCGCTGATTTTCTTTCTTTCTTTCTTTTTTATAAGTCAAAACATTGTTTAAAACTGGCTTTAGTGATCTATTTATTATCCATATACATAATTTATTATCCATATTTATTATCCATATACATAACTTATATTAAACTGTAATGATTAATAATTTACTTTTTTCGGAATAAATCTTTAAATGTGCCATTACCTTAAAAGTTGCTGCAAAGTGTGAAGAGAAATAAAGTAATTTTATATAGCTAAAATGTTCTATGAAAATTTTATTACCTCGTAAGGTGAGTAATTTGGCTTCAAAATCGTAATTGCTTTTGAAGAATTTAAGTAATTACTATTAATGCCTTTTGTTGAATTCATACTTGAGCAGAATTATTAATTAATAATTTTTTAGCATAATTAAACAACAGTACATTTTTTGTTTCTTATCCATAATCAGAATTTAGAAATGTATTTGCTATACTTGCTACTTACTGAGGTTGATTGTCTTTCAAATTCATGAAATAATCATTTTAAAAGTAACTTAACTATGATTACATGATATAATTCGTGTAATCATAGTTAAGTTACTTTTTATTTTAATAAACAAATTTAGATGAATGAAGTAAACTTATTTGCAAAGTTATACTAGGGAATAATTTGAAATATGAAAAGACAATAATTTTTTTTTAGTTCATGAAAAGAGTTAATACATAAGAACTGGAAAGAAATAAAGTCTGCTATTCTATTTTTCATAGAATAGTGTTGTTGTCGTTGTTGTTACTTATGGCACTTGCCTATGGATAAGCCTCCACTGATACAGCAGCAGATTTAAGCCAAAAGGAGCGTCTCTTGTTTTGAAGTAGCGCCAACTAGGGCCAAGAGTACGACTTAGCTACACACTCACCCCATTTGCTTTCACAACCCCTTTTTACAGGGGGGTACAGACACACATCTCACAGATAGCACACAGAAGAATAACCATGCCCGAACCGAGACTCGAACCCAGGACTCCTAGAACACGATGAAGACTTGTTACCTCTGTACCAAAAAGCCGGCTAGAAAAGTGTTCATTCTAACATTGTAAAATGTAAAAAAAGCAATAACAGAAATTTACCAATTATTATAAAATTAATTTATTACAGAAACTTACCAATTTTATTGCAAAGCTATAACCGTATAAAACACTGTTGTATATATATTGTAATATACGATGTTTTTTATATTGGAAAAATCTACTTATTTCCAATATAAAAAATAACAGAATGTTTGGAAATATGAATTTGTTTTCACTAGAAAACCAAATTTGTTCTTCTCAAAAATGTGGATTTATACTTAATACTTCTTGTTTCAAAAATACGTAAAAGTCAAATTGAAAAAAATAAAATAACTTTTGTTCCAAAATTTAAAAAAAAATGAATTCCTTACTGTTACGCTATGGAAATTGGAGGAAAACCATTTTTAGATTTTCCCTCTCATATTTTAGATACGTAGATATATAGACGTTTAACTATTTGGCAATCAAGTGAAACTGTTATTTGCTATCATTTATGTCGTAACTGTTTTAAGAAAAGGAAATATATATTAATGAAAAGGGCTATTTTAGTACAGAAAATACATCGTTTATTTTCTAGGTATTTTTGGTTTCAAGAATGGGCTCTTAAATCACCACATCTTTTATAACTTTCACTCCAAAATGGAGGAAAAAAATTAACAAAACTAGAAACACACTCTGACTGAATATTTTCGTTTTTGTACTGTTATTAGCAGAAAGTATTTCCTTCGAATGAAGAAAATTACAAAAATAAAATATTTTCTGACAGATTTTCTGTATTTTTCATTTCACAACTTTTTTTCTGAAAAATATTTATCTTTTTATAGCTTGAATTACGAACTGGTTTTAAAAGCAAACGATTTGAAAAAAAAGTTTATTTCAAGGTTATAAAGCAACTTTCATTCTGTTGCCACCCGGGGCTAAAATTGCGTTGGACGAATTACTCGAAGTGTGTCATTACAAGAATTTTTTATTAAGTTAATATAACTTCACTGCAAACTGAAAGTTAAGTCTTGGAAGAAATCATCACTTGTGAGAGTTATTGATTTGATAAGACTTCTGGAAGGAAAGAAGCTTTAAAAATATTTTAAGTATAAGAAAAAAAATCCAATCATCATTATACTTAAAGAAGATGGTGTTCCAAGAAATTCGAAGACACTTTTATTAAAGGATGTTTTAGTTGGGAGAAAAGTAAAACCTTTGAACTCTGTTAAAAGCCGTTATTTTTTTTCAAATAATTTAAATCGAATCAAAGTCAGAAAATTCTCACAATTGTTTAAAAAAAATACCGCTTTTCAAAAGAAATTACATTTGTGCAATACAATATGTTTTTCCAGAAATTTTTCAATCATTTATTAAAATATTTTTATACGCGTAATTTAAATGTTAGTCGGTATGTGCATTATACAGTAGGCTTTCATTACCTTTAATTTTATAAAGTCATAGATAATTTGCAACGGAAAAAGGGGTGCAGTAGCTTCTGAGGGTATGGGCCCCTGAACACTGGTGGAGAGAAGTCTGACTTCTTGCTGATATGAGGATGACTCACAAACAATCGCTTGCACTTAATCGCTTTTAAGAGGGGCACATTCGCACACCTCACAGATAGAACACAGAAGAACAAGCATGCCCTAACCGGAACTCGAACCCAGGACGCCCCGAACACGAGGAAGACGCCTTATCTCTGTCTGACAATCCCAGAACGCCAGCAATCAGATATGAAAAGCTTTCATATTGATTTTTAATTTTCATTAAATTAAAATACCATTGAGAAACCACATGAGGGAGATTTTAAAGTTGACTAAGGAATTTCTCTCTTTGTTCAGAGGATGAGGACGTTTGTTGTTTTCTGGTATCAATTAAGATTCTGCAACATATCAGGTAAAAGCATTTGACTCCCGTTAGATTGACTGGTAGAAACTAATTATTTTTTTCTAATTATAAAAGAAACTACATTGTTTTACACAATTTCCATAGTTAATATTATCAATATGATGAATATCAGTTTCGTGGTTATGCTAAAATTAAATATACCAATAGGTTAGTTTTGATGTATTAGATTATTCTATCAGATCGCAGCTAATCACGCTTCTTCCTTTTACAAATTATCACGTCTTTAAAAAAACTATCATGTGTATAAAACTGGATGGAAATGTTTAAAGAAAACTGACTTGTTTAATTTGATATATTTATTAATTAGGTTAATTAATGAAGTTAATCGATTAATATCTCGAAAGTTTCAATACAGCTATCA
The DNA here is from genome assembly GCA_026289955.1 of Argiope argentata. NCBI lineage: Eukaryota > Metazoa > Arthropoda > Arachnida > Araneae > Araneidae > Argiope > Argiope argentata. Next base: position 2,628,671 of record JAOUZG010006964.1, on the reverse strand, counting down.
ACATTTTCCCCTTAATCAGTTGCTAATCATGAAAATAAAAACCAAAATATTTTTGTAAGCCTCTGATGAAAATTTCAAGAAGAATAGAGTTTTGAAAAATGTCGGATGCAATGTTATATGAATCTTACATGAATTTTTCTCATATTTCGGTAAATATAATATATTTTGTCAAGATTTTTTTCATTAGTTTAAAGAGTATAATTTTAATACACAAAATTACAGATTTTTAAATACGGTTGTAAATAAAATAAAAAAGGAAATTTAACATAATGAAATTTTTACGTGACATCAAAGCAGAGATGCTAATATATCAGAAACTTAAAAATTACTTGCATAGTCGCTGTTAATTTTTTTAAAAATTTCTAAAAAAAAACAAAAAAAAAACTACAAATTCTCATTATTGGTAGGAAACAACTTGATACTTGTCCTTGATACCTACTTGTTGAAGGACTGTCAATTATTTCTAATTTGATTCTTACTATTGGTTAGAATACTTGAGTTTTATCTAAGGTAATAAAATTGGCATTTGATAATTTGCAGATCAGTTGATATGAAGTGAAACTCTCTCCCATAACAAAAATAATTATATTTAAACTGTTAATATATTTTTTTTGGATATTAAGAAGAATTTCTGTTTAAAAGAGAGAAGGGTTCTGTTGAGATTGCAAGTTTTAAGAAATCATTTATATTTTCTCGTGTTTTTTCCAATATTTAATGATTAAATGTGCAAATGATGCAGATTTTGTGAATTTTTATCAAAGTCATAGTTACAATATTTTAAGTTAAAAATTCATAAGAATATAAAAAAGGCTAGAAAAACTGCACTATATACAAATAACAATCAAATGTATTAATAAACTTCAATAAAATCAAATAATCAAATCAATCAAATAAAATAATCAAATCAATCAAATTCAATAAAATAAAATAATCAAATCAATCAAATTCAATAAAATCAAATAATCAAATCAATCAAATTCAATCAAATTAAATAAAATCAAATTCAATAAAAATCAAATAATTAAATCAATCAAATTCAATAACATCAAATATATTAATAACAATCAAATATATTATGAAATATTTTTTAATGGGAATTAAAATGAATGTGGTCTTATATTCATTTAAGTTAGCCTATTTGTTTAAATTATTATTTTATCTTTCCTTTAAGCATGACTTTCTATTTTTTAAATATGTAAATTAAGATAATGCTGATAAAAGGAATCGATTAATTGAATCTAAGTTAAACAGCGATTAATCAAATGCCATAAACAATGAAAGGCCACATAAATTATATTTTGAGTAGAGGTCGAAGAGACATAAGAGACTTTTAATTTTTTTTCATCCTGGGAGGCATAATATATGTACGAAAAGAAGTGACGTGACACAACAACAAGACCGAAGAGAAGGAAATATTATGAAATATTTATCCCCATGATTATATACAATGATATTTTGATAAGGACTTTTTATACGTGTCGATTTAGTCAAGGGGACTGTAGGGATCTCTTAAAATAATGTGTTAAATCAATCAATTTTGATCCTTTTACTCGGAATTGTGGGTCCTTTTACTCGTTAATATGGGCTGAATTAAAATACAACTTTACAAATTATATATATATATATATATATATATATATATATATAATATGACATTTTAAATGCTATTTTCAATTGTAATTAATTTCCAAAGTTTTGTTATAAATTATCCAATAATAACTTCATTCTAAAATGTTCTCTTATCTCCTGATTCTATTTAATAAATCAAATTTTAAAAATTTATAATTTTTTTATTTAATAAATTTATAAAAATTTTCTATTTAATAAATCAAAAAAGTGTTTAAAATATAGGAATAAAAGATATGTATGTATTGAAGAAATTGGTCTGTAACCGTAGCACTCTTAAGTTAACGATTTGTTTGTCTTATTTCCTACTATTGCTCCATCAATAGAAATGGTCCCCGAAAAAGTTTTCGACTTCACGAATTCATTAACTACTTCATTGAGGATATCCTACAGTGGTCGTTCGAAACATTAGCCCTATTAGGTAAATATTTTATTTCTTACCATTTTGTTCATCAAAGATAATTTAGCAGACAGAAGTGACAGTGAGAATTGGTATTGACACAATTATTGTCTCATTCGAAAGACGAAACAAAACAAAACAGACATTTAAAAATTTCCACTAACCTAAAAAAATATTGAAGGACAAAGATAAATTTAGTAACCGTTTTTCTTTTTACCGCAGTCAAAGAATAAAAAATATTTAATAAAATGACGTTTTGATTTCTCAATGATTTATTGCAATTAATTCATCATCGAAAGTGACTTCTTCGTCAATCATTTATTTGATTATCATACTAGAATTATTAAATTAATAATACCAACCAATTTTGTTGAACAGCTTTTTATTTCAATAATAGAAAGTTATTTTTAACTATGATTACACAAAAATATAGAATATTCTGACTAATCATTGTCTAGGAAAAAAGAGAAACGTATTAATTCAGTGATTAAAGTTAGGAACTCTTTTAAAAGGAATTATTTTGCAGTATTTATTAATATATAATTTAATAAACATAAAAAATAGGAAATCTGAATCATATCCGGGATACTCTGTTGAAGTTCTTTCTAATAATGAGATAAGGATTCTCTCGGAAATTATTATATAGAGGGGTGGGTGGAACAATTATTGATGACAAATATGTTTATATGTTTCCTATAAAATAAAAATTGGCAAATTTAGATTCGCAGTTAGGTATGAGTGTTTGGTATAATAGTTATCCACATTTTTTTAATAAATATATAGACAGATATTGTTTTAAATCTAGTTTGAAGTAAACAAATGAAGAAATTAAACATTTATATAATAACTGGGAAATAAAGTTCTTTTAATTATTCTTTGGCAATTTTTTAATTCTTACAATTAATTCGCAATCACCCTATATATATATTTAAGATATCTTGTTCAAATTTTCAATTGATAATAAAATTCTTTTTACTCATCCACTCCAGTCCAGATACATTTTTTAAACTTGTAGTGGCCGACACTTGATGTTAAAACAGTTATTTAAGCAAATATTGGTTCATTAATATTCCATAATATTAAAAATTCATTAATTGAATTTAATCAATTTTAAATACTTTAAGAAGAGTTTTAGCAGTTTTTAATGAAAATTGAAATCAACAGGCATTAGCTCAATCGCTAAAATGCGAGGATTTCAATATTTTTCACGCAATAGAAAAGAAGGTGAATTAAAATTTTTTTGATAATTTTTTGCATTAATTATAATTATTTAATAAAAAGTAACTAACAGGAAACTTTTCTTTGTTGAGCTAAGTAGAAATTGACTTGAAATTTTTTAAATATTATTTGTGAACTTAGAATTCATTGATAACACATTGCTTGGAAGTGAAACAAATTTGAATAGAAGTAATTCGAAAAAGATCTATATAATTTTCCGTTATTAACCAAAAATTTTGATAAGTAGAAACTTGAAATTAAATGAAAATTTTTGATGAATACTTGTTCACATTTTATGATTATTCATCATATGAACATTCGAAATATATTTTAGTCAAACATTCAATAAATTCAAAACTAAAATTTCCTAGAATTTAAATTATTTGAGTCACTAAAATCTTTTTTTGAATTATATTTTTATCTTCTGCGTACGTATTTAACTTGATAGTCACCAGATTAATTAGAGCTACAGTGCTGCATTTAATTCTAAATAAAGGCTAATACCAAATTTATGAGCACGATTATCATGAAGGAAATAGGAAACTATAAAAAATAAATACGCTTTTGTCAAATCATATAATCTAGCCCATTATATGCCTTTATCAAATCACATAATCGGTTTACATTGTTTTATTTTATAACTAGTTTATAATAACTTAGTATATAATTCTATTTAGAATCATTTCTGCTAAGTCATAAAAGTCAAGTCAGTCGCAAGTCATAAACAGTTTATCAAAATTGACAATGAGTTCTTTTTTATTACCACACTATTTGCCTCAGATGGCTATCTAATTAAACGGAAATATTAATAATATTTGATTTTAGATAACTCATTTAGATATGATTTCATGTCTATGATGGTCAAATTGTTTTTCATTAAAGCCGTACTATTTTAATTATCTTAGGTTATGTTTATTGTGTACATCAACCAATCTAATGGAAACATTGCTATAATATCATGTCGCTATTGTAAATGCTAGCATCTGGATTATGTATCTTCGAAATCTAACAGTACTTTAATAAACCTAGGCAATTAAATATTCAGTGAAACAATGGAAACGATTTGAATTCTTCTTTATTGACATTTCATTATTTATATTTATTTTTTTATATATTCGTGTTTTGAATTACTCGATAATATTTTATCAAAAATGGAATATTGATTAATACCCTCTATATAAAAAGTTATTTCAATACTGATATCATAATATTCAGGATTACAATATTTTTAAAATTATTTTATATAGTATAGATAAAATTATAAATTAATTTGAAATAATTTCCTAACTATCCTCCATACCATCCACTTTATTATGTTCGTCACCCCACTTTACCAAATAAGCAACATTACTAGTAATGCCAGAGCTTTATATTTTATGATTTCAATGCTTCTAGAATTATTTCACATTTTATATATAAAATTTTAAATTATTTGGAAATGATCACTTAACTATGCTATCTACCACCCACTCCATTCTGCTTGTCATCCCACTTTACCAATCACGCAACATTACTAATTATTTCGGAGTTTTATATTTTATGGTTTCAATGTTTCTAGAATTATTTCGCATGTTATATAAAGAATTATAAGTTATTTTGAAATGATTCTTTAACTATGCACTCTACCACCCACTCCATTCTTCTTGTCATCCCACTTTACCACTCACGCAACATTACTAATCCTGTCAGAGCTTTATAGTTTAGGATTTCAATGCTTCTAGAATTTTTTCACATATTATATATAAAATTATAAGTTATTTTGAAATGATCCCTTAACTATGCTATCTACCACCCACTCCATTCCGCTATTCACCCCCACTTTATCGTTTCTGAAGCATTACTAATCAGGTCAGCTTTATATTTTACGATTAAAATGCTTCTAGAATTATTTCGCATATTATATATAAAATTATATATTATTTTGAATTATCCCTTTTGAAATTATATATATTATTTTGAATGATTTGAATGATCCCTCCTTTAATTATGCTTGCTTTTTATCGCCCACTCCATGCTGCTTATTAACCCACTTTACCACTCACGCAACATTACTAATAATACCAGCACTTATATTTTATGATTCCAATGCTTCTAGAATTATTTCACATATTATATAAAAATAAATAATTTTTTTTTGAAATGATACCCTAACTATCCTTCCTACCATCAACTCCATTTTGCTTGTTACTCTACATTACCCTTCCCGAAAAAATACTTATCATGCCAGAGCTGAATATTTCATGATTTCAATACTTCTAAAATTATTTCAACATTTTATATGTAAAAAATTTTACTTTGAAATGATCACCTGGTTGACTTTCCTATCACCTATTTCATTTCACTCGTCACCCGTATTTTATACTTGCCATAACAATATTAATCAAGTCAGAGCTCCAAAGTATTATTTAATTCACTACTACACTACTCCTGATAATAAAATCGGAAAAAAGGCACTCTTAAAGCAAATAGTAGAAGACAGAGTTAAAAGGATTTTATTATTAATTTAATTAATTAAATTAATTCAATAAATTAACAAACATCTCTCTCTCTCTCCTCTTTACTGCCTTATTCCGTATCAAAACTTATTCAATTATGCAACAAAAATAAAATCAAAACATTGCTTGCAGATAAATAATTTTGATATATAAAATCCAAAACGATTTCAAAAGCCGTGATATCAAAGCAGAAAATTATTGGAAAATACTCCCCTCTCGAAACAAGCCCGAGAATCGTAAACACGAAAAGCGGTGCAAAAAGGGGAGGATGATGTGAAGGGGGAGATAGAGGCGGAGGGTGAGGAGGGCGTGCGTGATTCGTGAAACTTTCTCATTTCTTCCGAGGATCGATGGAGTTGCTCAATTGGTCACCAGATGGCATTAGGCGAGTACTTGTTGGCGGGCGGATAAAACGAGGGCCTCCTTCAATCACCACAAGTTTGGAGCGGTGTCCACATGGGATGTAGCCACAACGGGTCGCTATGCACGGAGTCACGGCGCTTACGGGACTCTGGATTATTCTGGGAAAAGGTGAATATTTTCTCATATTTTCT